>PNEQ01024933.1:0-28294 GCA_003012365.1 Medauroidea extradentata | reverse complement strand
TCATAACAATAATGTTACTTACAGCCGGTTCATAATATTATATTCTCGTAATAATGATATTTTATGGTTTCAGTAAAATATCGTGCCGCTGCTAGGCAGTAAGACTAAAGTGCCTGTGTTGTTATTCGTAGGTTAGTCGTTCTACCATTTTACATTTGTTACATGTAGTTCAGAAACGTTTATTTTATAGAAATATTTCTTAAAAGTGATTAATAGAAGCGTTAAATAACAATATCTGTAGCAGAAATCGTTGAAACATATTCCAAAGTCTGTGTAAATATACGTTGAAAGAGTTAAACCGTTTAGAATGCTGCGTAAGAAGGCGGCAACCAGTGAAATCGAACGTAGCTCCGTCGCTAGCGCGCCGCGAGCAGAATTCAAGCCGGTTGCGGGTGGGTAGGCAGCCCACTTGCCAGTTCTGTGTTGAATCGAAACACACTGTACGTCTACACAACAAACCACTTCTCGTACAAATGAGGAAATTATTAAAACAATTAACATTTTTCGTGATCTCCTCCCTTCATTTTCAAACTGCCTATTATAGTTTGCGACCCGTAAGTTTTGAATTTTATTTTGGATATGAGCTATAATTGGAACGCTTGTAAGATAGTGTCACTTTCGTGGTTGCCCTTTGACTTATCTGACATCTCGCGGAGAGCGCCGTACCAATAATACAGTAGCAACTAAATACTGGCCCAGTAATTTGGTACCACAGTGTCAGCGAGCAGCCAATGAGCAACTGACTTCTGCTCGAGGACACAATCATTCTAGCATACAGGCCAGTAAACCTCCATATTTTTCCGGTCTCTATAATCGTGATCCGTGGGCAGCATTGCTCGATACACAGCATTTGCTCTAAAAATAAAGTAGTAAGAATTCCATGCTTAACACCAATTAGAATTATTCTATTACAGGCTAGAAAGAAAATATTTTTTTTACGGGAGAGTTCGGCACAGGGAAAATTTCTGCCGCTACTTGGGTTGCAATCACTAACGTACCTAACGAAATACGAAACCGTGGTAAAATTAATTTTAACTGGGTGTGGAAAAGAGAAAAGTAATATAATATAATTCTAAAGTTAACAAAATACCAACTTTGGTTTTCGTGTTGTCAACTTCGTGTAACTTAAAATTCAGGAAAGCTCTGTGATTGGTCAGTTTTGAACCTATTACCGATACCAGCGCTCAAGTGGCAGAATTTTTTCCTGTTCCAAACTTTTAATATTGATCTTTCTAACCTGTAGTAGAATTAACCTTAACTCTAGTCAGCCACAGCTGAATGTGACCAGCAGGACTGGATATAACTTTCACAATGGCTAAAGACGATGGTTTATCGCGGGAAAACTTGACCGTTTGCTGGGTTTTAACGTATATTCAGCTCATGAAAAGATTATTGGAGTTCGCTTGTACGCGGAGCTGTTACGCTGTTTCGCTGAGCCAATAAGAATCCCGTTATTGTAGTACTTGATGCCTACTATTGGTCTGCAGGCAGCTACATTGTGTCGGACGTATATCACCCAATCATACATGTCACAAGAAACTACAGTGTTTTCATGGGTATATTGGCACAAACAATTTTCGCGATATACGATAATTAGAGATGATGGTTTTTCGCGGGTAAACTTGACTGTTCGCTGAGTTTCAACACACGTTCAGCTTACCAGAAGATGACTGGCTTTAGTTTGAACTTGGAGTTATTACCCTATTTGACTGAACCAATAAGAAACCCGAGATTGTTATATGTGAGACCTGTTCTTGGTCTGCAGACGACTACCTTGCGTCAGACGTACATCAGCCAATCATAATGTGTTGCAAGAAACTACAGCGTTTTCAAGGATATGTTGTGACAAAACATTTTCTCGATATACCATCATCTCTAACAATGGCTGTTGGCTAGGGAAGTGTACATAAGCTCACGTGTCAACAGCAGACAACGGACCACTATGGGGTACACTGACGAAGTTTAATGGCTATCCATCTTCTACGAACGCGCTCCGTAACGGGCAGTAAAAAAAAAAAAAAAAAAAAAAAACGTAGTAGCAGAGCGATAGAGTTGAGCAAGAATGCAAGTCAGCTCGCCGCTCACCCGCTGCCGTAATGGCTACGAAGGTGATAAATGGCCACCACCGATGACTTTTACCCCCACACGCTGGATGATGTTAACACATGGAGCTCGCAAACACAGGTGTCGGCTCGGTTACGACGGCGGCCGGCAAACAGCGGTGTCAGTACCTACATGTCCGCGAGAAGAAGCCTGCCGAGGAGAGAGACTCCTCACTAGCTTACGAAACACCGCGGCGGCCAGCTGACGGAACACTGAAGACATGGACAACACTCTACATGGGCAGAGTGGTGCGTGGGGGATCGTAGCTCGTTTTATGACGCCATACTTTAACAGCTGTCATCGTCTAGCGCATGAACGGGTGTCATGCGTATTTCATTCTACAAGAAACTGCGTTGTATAAAATTACCACACCAGTGTAATGTAATGTCCAAAAAAAAAAATGTTATGTTTCTCATGCATCGGTGGTAGCAGTCAAGTTAATATCGATATTACCAGACTTTAACTGTTGCAGTTGTCAAAATTCTGTCTATATACAAGCTGAGTGTGGTTAAGTTGGCGAACAACTTGCCGTACTCTCCAGGAAGTTTTTTTTAACAGCGTGGTGAAGAAGTTTTCAATATCTTTATTTGTTAAAATAAAACACTCCAAACTACGTTTCTATAAACTGTAAAAATACTTTAATTTGATCTTGAACTACAATACTCGTCTAAAGCACGCAAAAAGATTTGATTGTCGCATAGAAAATTTCTAAACATAATTGGTTCCGCATGCCGCTACCCGCAATGACATATATGGCAAAGTTAAATGTTCACGTGGCAAACTGGTACAATTGACTAGAAAGAGTTAAACAGAATAAATTTCAAAAGTGCTTGAAAAAATGAAACATTTTATTTGGTCTACACAGAGAAACACAAGAGAGAAGCAATCGTTATAATACGTAAATAGCAGCCAACTATTAAACATTTTAAAATTATCCACCTACGTTAAACTATCTCTGATGATCCTAATTTTTCACAGCTCACTAAAATGGCTAATTTAAATTTATTTATTTTTTGCTTGTTAATTAAAAAAAAATAGAAAAAATAGCGAAAAAATAACTGAACTCATAGCAATAACTTGCATTACTTTTCAGAAATTTTTTATTTACAAGAGAAGTAAAAACATACACATAAATAATTTGCGTTGAAGCAAAAGTAATAATCCTACTATGTAGCATACGTGCAGATGTTACATTTAGTTATTCCTAAAGGGCCTACATCATTTCATTAATATTTTTCCAATATACAGTTACCAACACACATTCAAAAGGCAGCACCTAAACCGCATGAATTTCTATACACGAAGTACTGATTTATGGATACACATGGACAAAATATACTGAAGTGATTTAAACATATTCTGAAATATAGACAAAAAAGAACGCTGATACTGAGAGTTACACGATAATTGACACAATATATATAGTTGAATTACGTCAGGAGTAATTATGCTACATTTTCTCAGTTATTTATTCAGTGAAAACTGTACAAAGATGTGTGTACAAATAAGTTATGACAACATACATTTAATAAGACTCACTAAATAACTTAGACAGTGATTTAAAAACTCTACAGGAATCATTATACGATTAATAGCTCTGAAAATACACTTAAGTCAGAATCTGGTATTAACAAGAAAACAGTAGGCCTACTTGTGTATTTATTTGCCTGCTTTTTTATTTTCTATGACTTTTAATTGTTTTTTTTTTTTTGTAATAAGTTTGGTGTGTTATTTCGTACATACTACAGCTGTATGCTCAAATACAACCCCTCATGTGAGTTATTCTACACATAGTGATGTTTAAGTGCAAGTTAGACGTTAATGATCAAAACTCAATAATTTAACATACCTTTGAAAATGCCCCAAACCCTCGTTTTGTAGTCATTACGTAAATGAAAATATTTAAATATTAAAGATCACCAAAATCGTAATATTAATAAAAATATAAAATTGTTAAATTGGGTGTATACTAAATTTAAGAAAGGAATAATAAATACTAAAGAAAAGATTGGTTACATTTAGGAGCTATTCTTAGTGACAAAAATGTACGAATTTTACATAAATTAGTCACTTACATTACACATTCTGTAATAAAATTTTTAATTAAGATAATATAATAATTAAAACTGACACAGTAAACACAGTACAAATATTTATATGGAATTGCTGTATATCAATCATAATTTTATTTCCCTTTATTCGCAACACTCAATCCATATTTTTTTTTTATTTTGCAGCTTGTAACATATGGTGTATGGACATTGTGAATTGCGTTCTTCTTCTATAACTAAAATCCCATTTTAAGAACAGTTTTATTTGAATAGTACGTACAGTAATCTATATAAATGAATTCAAGGATAGCGTCATTAATTTTTTAAGAATTTGGTACAAGTGTCACACACAGGTTAACTAAATGCAAATTATGAGTCATGTGTATGGACTCCAGAATTTGGCGATAAGATTTTTCCACCAACCTGTTTCAGTGTCTTATGTGTACGTACGTTTGCAGTTCTGATTCACGGTCAGAGAGTGAATATTTCTAACTATTATGTATCTTGAATTTATACTAACAAATTACATACACTTTGTGTTTCAGTGAGGCCACTTTCAGACACAATTATTGTAGATGCATTACATAATGATATTCTGTGTGTTTTTGTAATTTATTGGTAAGGGCGCGGTCTGCCGCAATTTTCATCACCATTTTTTTATTTTTTATTTGTACCAGATATTTTTTTCTTATTTTGGACACAAAATGTGATTAAATTTGGCTCTTATGAAAATTTATAATCTCTCATAGTTTTCGCTTAATGGCTTGTTAAAGTCATATTTTGCATGTTTTGGTTTTAACGACTACACTAAAACCAACTGATATACCAAACTAAAAAAATCACAGCGGATAAAGACATTACAGGGCTCATAAAATTTAAGAATAAGAATTATTTGAATTAAAAAAAAAAATTCCAAAACTGAAAATAAAAATTTCAAAAAATTCAATATTTTTTTAATTACAAATAATTTTTATTTTTAATTTTATGATCATGTCATTGTAGCCTGTAACGTCTTTATTGACTCTGATTTTTTTTAGTTTGGCATATCAGCTGGTTTCAGTGTAGTTAAAACGGAAACATGAAAAATATGACTTTAACAAGCCATTACGCGAAAACTATGAGAGATAAAAAAATTTCATAAGAGCCAAATTTAGTCAGATTTTGTGTCTTAAATAAGAAAAAATATCTGGTACAAATAAAAAATAATATAATAATGATGAAAATTGCGGTAGACCGCGCCCTTAATGTTGTCTGCTTTTCGTTAGGGGTGTCCAAGTAAGGAAAACAGTATTTTATATTTTTATGAAGTAGTGTCAGTTTTGCAGACGATACTTGAGAGTACACTTTCTTCTTACAAAAAAAAAATAGTTCTACCAGTTTTCCCATAGTGAGACTTCGAAGTCAAAATTTTCACGTTTTTAGTTTTTATAAGCTGCAAAAACCAATGAACATAAATACATTTAAAAAATTCATACTAAAACTTCATGTCACGGGCTACTGCAGAAGAAATTTGGAAAACTCATAGGATTGCCAGATTTTCACCCATTTCTTCACCAGCTTTTCTCAAAGTCTTACGTGCACAGCTGCCGCTCTGCTTCATGGTTATTGGTTGGCTTGTGGTTCTCCTGGCACATCACATACGTGTGGTGTCTCAGTAACCTTGGTCTGATTGGCACAGCAACATGAGCGTCGCCTCTGGAACAATACGTTCTGCCAATAACAATGAAACATAGCTGCAAATGTGCATGTATGGTTTCGAAACAAGCTTGAGCAAATATCTTTACACCGAATTCCGAATTCTCTAGTCATAATTGCTGGAGTTGTGCCTTATAACTTAACGTTCCAAGCTATCGAAAAATTTATATTATGTGGGTAGCTCGTAATATTGTTCATGTTCTATGGAAAAGTGTACTGTTGGCTTGCATAAAGAACGAACTGAGGCAACTTAACAAAATTCTGATTAAATATTTTAATTTTAATCTTAATTATTTAGACTATTTCATTAAGCGTGTTTTTGTGGTCACCCTTGTGTCACATTGACTTAAAAACATGACTTTTAACAAAACCATCCTGAAAGATGTAGTTATTTATAAAATACTAATACCAGCAATGATGTACACCCATAAAACTGGTAACGTTTATAATACTGCAGGATTCCCATATGTTAAGATTTAGTAATTTACCTCCTCTCAGCAGTAGGCCTAAATCGCTTAGCGATAACCACATTCTCAATATGTCATAGATGGCAGTTGACCATAAATGGACTACATGTATAACACCTAGGAATTAAGAAACAGTTTTTTTGTACCAACATGTTTCAATGCCGTAATTCCACTGTGATTGTCACTGATGGAACGTTCTCAACTTTCATGTGATTAAGGGTTCTATTCGCAAATCAGAGCCACGTGTTGTCGCAATAACTGTATTCTGATTGTACAGTCAGATGAGAGACATGACTGTACAAATATACACACTGCCAATAGTCATAGAGCAAAGCCACAGATGTGCACTTAAAGTGCCGAATCAAGCTGTTGCAATAAAAACTTTTCACGGAAGTTTCTGGCACGATAATTTTGTTTCTCACCGTTCTTTGTGTACAACTAGTCGTACGTTTATGCATATGTGTTTGATTGAGCTGCAGTTAATGTGGTACACTCAAGAAAAAAGTGAGTCAGTAATAAACGTACAGCGCTGTGTTGGCAGGGCTCTGTATGGTCATGACGTAGTGGTGGCCAGCTTCTGATTGTAAATTTACAGATGAAATAACGACAATGTGTCTAGTATGCACATTGCACGTATTAGATCTAAGATACACCACGGATATAAAACTTTCTGGTAATAACTATTAAGATAATAAGGTTATAATTCACCCCTCAACATACAATTAAAATTATCTTGCCACGTGTTGCAGCATTATAAATATACGACCTGTAAATTATTTACAAGTGCCGTTTGATAGCATAACCAAAATACCCTTATATATCTACAGTGGTAGTCTATATGTCACATGACGATAATGCTAACTCAGCCAATCAGCACTATTTAGAGAAAGGCGTTGTCGGTGTTGACACCAGCATCTGGTTCCAAGCAGTACTGACGATGAATTTTTGTTTATGCTGTAACATGTCACATGTTAACTAGAATAATTGTGATACTTATGAAAAAGTAGTGACAATTATTACTAACAGAACGTTAAACTGCTCATCCCTAAACAAAAACGCGAGTGACTTAAGCAGACCTGAGTGACTTAAATAGTAAAGCATGATAAAAACTTGTGTGATTTCGTAGATAGGCTGCAAATATCTACTTCACCATGAACTGCACCATGACGATGATGTAGGTGACGAGGGCGTAGAGGATGGAGCAGAGTGTGCGATGGTCGAGGACGAAGAGGCCGCCCGCCGTGAACCTCACCTCGAGTGTCTGGACCTGCTGCAAGAAGGTCTGAACCTCGTCTGCGGCGCGCTGGTCCAGATCGACAGCAAGTGTCAGCTTGACCAGGACCACCATCGCGGCCCGCCGAGCCTCGTCCGCTACTCCCCCGCAACACAGCGTCACAAAGCCAATCTTCAGCAGCACCCGCAGCATCCAGAAGGACAGGAGAAGTGTAAGGTGCTCCATCGAGATGGACCACATGCCCGAGAAGGCACCGACCAGCATAACGAGGTTCACGATCAGGCCGATCACGTTCACAATCATTGAAAGCAGCAGCTGGGCGCTGAAGGCGGAGCTCGTGCGCAGGGCGACGTCGCAGGCGGCCGCGTGGAACCTCCTCATGCGGCGGAGGCGGTGGAACAGAGGCCTGCGAGAGACGGCCATTTCCAGAAGGGCCACGTCGATACTCCTGACTTTGCGCGCCTCGCGACAGAACTGCCAGCTGCGAGACATACCCTCCAATCTCCCGTTAAGCTGCTGGAACCTCGTCTTCAGGAACGTGGCCAGGAAGATGACTTGGAAGCAGACCACCAAGTCAAGCAGGTCAGGAATGTACATAGAAAAGGCACACTTCACGATGCCGAACCACGTTCTTTTCAGCAGGAAGGAGTCCAACGTGTACGCTGTGATGGAAACTACGATTGCGGGAACAGCCAAGAACAATAGATACCTGTATATTTCCCCATAGGTTGGCTCAGACACGTCAAGAAATGACTCATCCATCGCCGCCGCAGAAGATATAATTCCTTGAATACGATTCCATTTGCCGAACAGATATGCAATATCGTTGATCACCAATTGGAGTGAAAATATGAAGATTAGTGCAAAACAGAAGATAGCCATAACTGATGTAAGGCCGAATTTTCCATTCCAGTCTTCCAAGAAACGGAACGTTAGAAAGACGCCTACTAGACTGATGATAAGCAAGCTGTAACATATCGACAGAAATGTCGGCCGGTACTTGGAAGCTTTGCACTTCGACGGTACCATGCCGAGAACCTTCGACGCCAAGTACACAGGCCTGAAAGCGGACCAAAGCCTGTATGCGCAAGATGTGTTCATGACTGGAAAGAGTTCACTCCACAAATGACGAAATATCGTTTGCGGGTGTCTTTACATGTTGCTTCAGTTACTGATGTGGTCAGTTTGTAATCTTGTCACTGTTCAAAGCGGGAATAAGGACATTCTTAAAGGGAAATATCAAAGGGCAAGGATCATACTGAAGTGAAGAGGTAGATGTTTGGAATTCCCGTGCTACGACACGACCCCGTCAGACGAGTTTTGTCCGAAGGCATTCGTCATTCTCGGCCACGGTCAGTACACATTCAATAAAATCCCTCGTTAGTTCCATTATAAATACCGGTTATTGAGTTGCAACGAAAACGGCACAAGTAACGTGTTTATAAAAAATTAATCCCCCGTGCTTTCAAAGAAGTTTACCAGTAATGGTACACCCCAGTCAATTACGCAGGAGCTAAACAACCACACGTGTGAAAATCTAGAGGCATGTGTGTGTGTGTGTGTGTATATATATATATATATATATATATATATATATATATATATATATATATATATATATATATATATATATATCACAAAACACCGGTAATGTCCAGTAAAATAGTGAACGCCATTCACAAACAAACAACTGCAGACTGAGCTCATTGGAACCTTCTACATCCCAGTGGCGATTCAGAGACAAGATTCGTGTGTGACCTTGGGTAGCCAATAGTCTACTGAATTGGCTTACATAACAAACACCGTCGTACTATTTAGCTACTCCATTCCTCACTATTTTGTGGTAATGGCAAACGCATACTCAGTTTTATAAGAAAGATAATTTTATTTCCTCGTAAAGCAATGAAATTGAGAATATCGTCATCTGTATTGCTCAACTTGTTTTAGTTTGTTGTCGCAACGTACCATACACCTTTTATTATTCCGTGTTATATTTAAATCCTTGTTCCGTAGCGGGCGTTTTGGAAGTGTGCGTGACCACATGACATTATTATACAGTAAATGCCTCATGCAGCTGTGACCACCAATTTTGTAGTCAGGACGAGTGAACTTCAAGCCGGTAACCACACTGGCTACTCTATCAGGCATGAAATGTAGTTTAACACCTTTCATGCTTTCCGTTCACCATTGCCGTTAAGGGGGAGTGTTAGCCCGTTTGATTGTATTTTCAGTTTTTGAGCCATAGCATTTATTCAAATTGTAACATCAAAATTTTCTCTTCGGAAAAGCAAATGATATTTTCTTGTTAAACTGCTAGACGTAAATAAAAATGCTACCTTTTTATTAATTTGCCATTCAGAATCATTTCAAAAGAATTATATGTTAACTTTCAAGAATTATCTTGCAATGATTCTGCATGACAAATTAATGAAAGGTTTCGTTGCTATTTATGTAGAGCAGTTTATCAAGGATATAACTTATGCTTTGCTGAAGAGAAAATATTGATAATACAAATTGAATGAATGTTATTGTTAAAAAAATTGAAAATACTGTCTAACGCTCCCTCTTAAATATCAAGTACTTTCACGAAATAACATCAGCAGTTCACCTAGATTTGAAAATATTTATCGCCTTTACCAAAATAAAATAGTTTGCACGTGCAACTCTTAATTCACTCAAATAAGTTATGCAGGAAGGCATTGCAAAAAAAAAAAAATATTTGTGCGCGCATGTGATGTTAACATCGCGCATAAAGACGCACTAAAGCGGTATAGCGCCCGATACTTGCACGGATCGGCGAGGTTTTGTCGCTTAGCTCCTTGTAGCGCTGGTGCTACAACGCTGGGATAGGATGGCGACTGCCCACTCAGAGCTGCGATTTCGTTTGCGGTCGACAGGTGTGAAAGGCATTCTACAAGAGTGACTAACGGTGAAAGGGATTTACGTTTGCCATGTCATATTTTATTCATACGAGCAGTTACCACTTCTAAAACTTGTCAAAAACACATGAACGGGAATAAGTGCGGCGGAATGTTGACCTCAGTTCGTCGTATTTGTAACGTTGACATGCCGGCTGATGAGCTTACCTAGGAATGTCACGTTTCCGTCGCATTCACCAATATTCATTATTTTAGAGGTCAAGAGGAATACAAACACGGCCGGCTACCACTCGGTTCAAAATACTTCTCTACAGTGTCCATTAATAATATAATTTATAATTTCGGGTAAGTCAATGTTCTTTATTTAGTTTTTGTCCTGGAATTCAAATGAATTATGGTCATGTTTGTTTACTTTCATAATATATTGAGAGAAATTGTAAGTACAATTCTGTTAAAAAAATAATACTATGTAGATTACAATATTGATATTAGACTTTAGTGGCCGGAGTTACAAGTATCTCGGCTTCTGGGTTGAAACCATGTGCGATTTTCAGTTTCTTCTGACGTTTCGGCAATACTTTTCGTTGCCATCATCAGGATAGTACCGAGGTCAAGCCACCGCCGTTTCCTCGTGTGACATCCGAGGCCGTGCTGTCGCGAGGATGTAAGTCGAAGCTTCCATAACTCGCTGGGTTTTTTGTAAAATGAAATGCTCCCAAACAGTCAAGTTTCAAATCGTTGGAACGGCGACGGAGCGCGTGTAACTGTTTTAGTTGGGTTCCGGACCCGTATTTAAGGCTGTGAAGGGAGATTGTTGTCATTAATAAAATTGCGTGTCTGTGTAAACGGCGTGGGAGTTAAGCTCCCCTCCAGCTAGGCTGGAGTGGTGTAGTGTCGTGTTGTCTGTATAGTGAGGTGAGTGTTGTCAGTAAGTGGCTAGCTAAACTCGTGGGGTAGTAGTGAGTGAGTCCCTACGACCATGAGCACCGCTCCAATGAATCCCAGTTGGTTACATGCAGGCCACGTATAGCCTGCTAACTGAGGATCAGGCCTGACACTCCCATGGTTATTTCATCTTGTAATCGTTTGTGACAAGAGGAGAGAAAACCCTTTATACTCATTAGTGATTGCCGGGCTGTTAGGTGCACATCGTATCGACCTGAAACAGAGAACTATCAGGTCGATGTGTCATTAACATGTTCCCTTAATATTCACAATGTCGAAAGAATACTTTTTAAATGTTATTTTATTTATAATTTTTTCTTTATCATATTTTTTTTCTTCAAATTACCTACTAGTAAGGTGAGCAGCTTGAAAAGCTTAGTCAATAAAAAGTAAAGAAAGAAAACTTTTCTATTGGAAAGGAACATAGAATATTAAATCACAAATAGTTGGCCTACTTCTAAGATCTAGTAAAATATATCTCATTATTACCTACAGACAGTGGTGTGTCGTAAATGAATTCTCAAATTTTACATGTTCTTAACTACGCCTACTTAAAATAGGCAACAATATATATGTATATAATTTAAGACGGTGTTACGTTTCATCGACAGCGAGTACATTGTATTACGGACACAAAAACAAGGAAAGGAAGTACTAGAGCAATCAACTATTCCCAATGTTACGGAACTATGTTAGAAATCGCCTGAAGCGATTTTGAGAAAGAAACCATGCCAAACCCGGAACGGCCGTACTCGGAATCGAACTTGTCCATTCCCGAATGTGAGTTGGGCGTGTTACCCTGGCGCCACTCCTCCTGGCTTCGTATCCAACTAATTTATTGTTAATCATTGATAAAGCATAAATTCACCCAGTTTCCCACATAACACTTAAGTAATACTCCTATAAAAGTATGGAAAATTTACCAAATTAAAGGATCTACAACTGACGAAAAATAATAATTTTACTTTTGAAAGAAACAGTGTTAATTTTGTAGATGTTACGCTACTCAAGTTTCCTCTTACAAAAAATAGCTTTGCCAGTTTTTATGTTGTGGCATTTCCAAATCAAAATTTGTATGTTTTTTCCTTCAACATGTAAACCTCGAAAATAAATAAAAACACTAAATGAAATAGTTCACATTGGAAGTACATGTTACGGGCTATTAGTTTGAAGCGTGTGTGTGTACACACATTACAAAACATTTATGATTAAAAAATTCTGGAATTTTGAATTTTTTGCTACTTTTAGTAATTTTTTTAAATTTACAAATATAATATCGTAATGGGTAGTTATAAACTCGAAGCCGAAGCCATGACATGCATATTAAATTATTTCATTGTAATTGATTTTCACTTTTTGCACGAAGTGACAAGAGGTAAGTGATGACACTGAAACGCCGCTATAAGAAAAGTGGCTATTATTTTGTCAAAAAGATAATGTACTCTAAAGTATTATCTACAAAACTAATAATAATTCATAAATATATATATTTTTTTTTTTTGCAACTGGAATGTCCTTAATAATAGTACTACCTAGGCAAGAAACGTTTGATTGTTTCTTCTTCGACTACAGTTGGATCACAGTTCACTAGGTACAACACGGAGAATGTTTAGTCAACAACAAACCTGCAACGAAACTACGATCGATTGCCGATCTACCTTGTCTGGTGTGAAACTGGTCTATCGCTAGGGCAACAGCTGATGGACAGGCATCTGACGCTTGAGAATCTAACCTGCAGGTTATTTATATTGCAAATATTCTTACCGCGTATTATTATTGCTGCTAATGCCTCAGTTTTTACGCGAACTGGATAATGAACTCTAAATAGTTTTGAACTTTTACAAGGAAAGCCTTTGAGAAACAAAGTTGCTAATGAAATACTTTTTAAAACTGTAAAATTGTTCGTGTACGAAATTCATTATATATATATGTATATATATATATATATATATATATATATATATATATATATGGTTGTAACACAAGTAGTAATAACGTTATATTTGTACTTGCAATTAAAGGAAAATTTAATTATAATTATTAGTTCTTCGTTTGACATGAAAATTAACCTATTTGTACGGCAACTGTTTAAGGGCGCGGTCTACCGCAATTTTCATCACCATTTTTTTATATTTTATTTGTACCAGATATTTTTTTCTTATTTTAGACACAAAATGTGACTAAATTTGGCTCTCATGAAATTTTTTTATCTCTCATAGTTTTCGCGTAATGGCTTGTTTAAATCATATTTTGCATGTTTCCGTTTTAACGACCACACGAAAACCAACTGATATACCAAACTCAATAAAATCACAGTAAATGAAGACTTTACAGGCTAAAATGTCATGCTCTTAGAAATAAAAATAAAATCATTTGTATTTTAAAAAAATATTGAATTTTTTACAATTTTTATTTTTAGTTTCGGCATTTTTTTTTTAATACAAATAATTTTTATACTTTATTTTTATGAGCGTGACATTGTAACCTGCCATGTCTTTATCCACTGTGATTTTTTTCAGTTTGATATATCAATTTGTTTTCGTGTGGTCGTTAAAACGGAAACATGCAAAATATGACTTTAATAAGCCATTACACAAAAACTATGAGTGATAAAAAAATTTCATAAGAGCCAAATTTAGTCACATTTTGTGTATAAAACCAGAAAAAAAATATCTGGTACTAATACAAAATAAAAAAATGTTGATGAAAATTGTAGTAGCCGCGCCCTTAAGATAAATATACTCCTAACGCTGTTTAGCCTAAAATCAATTTTTCACACCGGAAATCGAACTTACATAGTTAAACATGTAGGCCGCGCACACTACCCTTAGACAAAGTCATCTTCAGCTCTGTTGCCGTAAAATTTGTTACATCAGAGTTTTGTTTCATTAATCAATTTTCTTTATTTTGTAGTACGTCAGTTGCAAGTGTGGTTACTTTATTCCAGAATAATTCAGACCAGGGAACGAATTCTTTAATTTCACCTCGTGTGAAGATCGTCACCTGTGTCTGTCTTTCGAGAGCGACAGCAATTCAGAACACCTCTCGGTACCAGTATCGTAATATGCTTTGCAACACTGTGGGTTGTGCTCTGAAAAAGTCATAGATCATTCTAAATTATATGTTCTCAGTTGTCGTAGCGTGTTTACAATTGCTTACCTATTACTAAAGGTACGTCAATTTCACGGATTAATCTGGCAGCAGCCTAGACTTGTCAGTCCTATATACCCACTGGCCACAATCGATTATCTATTGGCTTATAACAGTACAAGCAGATAGCAAACGATAGCACTTCGCATTATTTCCTTATTTACTACTGGCTTGCAGTAGTCAAACGCGTTTCGTAACAGCCGCCAGCAAGTCACAGTCACGACAGTGAAGTGTACATAATTGGCGTTCTACCTGACCTGCAGTGTATCTGCGAAATTTACGTACCTCTACCTGTTACTTATATAAACGTACATGGCTGGGATTCCGATTTATAGTTAAAACATCAATACCAAAAACATCTCTAATGCACTTGTCACCATTGTAAAATCAAATCAATGTACTATACTTGCAAGCGCTAACATCACTGGTACTGTAATAGAGTACCTACAGCCACGAGATAACAGCACACGTGATATTATAAATTTGTTCTTTGCGTCGGCAATAAACGATAAGATAATACACAAAAAACAGAAATTTACGAAACAAATTATGTATTTATGGGGATATAAATCAAAACATTCCCCTGTGTTTCCCGTTCTCATATCAGTCTGATTTGTTCTCCAACTAGAGTGGTCGTAGAATACAACTTATAAAGATATTAACCAATTTCAAGAACTTTTTCTTGTAACAAAATCCTAAGACCCGATCTTAATATGATGAATATCACGATACTTTTGAATGACAGTCACGGTGCTATTTTAGGAGCAGAATACGAATATTGTTGTATAGATAAACTCTTTGTATAAAGTCACAAAATATGCCTCCAAAGCTGTGATTTGTTCATAACTTTATAATTTATGATAAACCTGTGAGTTTGGTTGCGAAAAAAAAAATATTCTTACAAAGGAAATCCTTGCAACTTTACAAACAAATAATTTAACGAGGGAAATCGATGTATTTGTGGGAATGTTTGTGAGACTACACATAAATTCTTTACAATTCTTAGAACAAATTTTTTCAGTGTATTTCGTGAGCGTGGTGTAATGCACGATTGTGTATGTGTGCCGTGTTGCAGAACCTGCAGGATATCTCGACGGTGGCGCCGGAGTTTGGACAGCGCATGTGGGTGAAGAAGGCTCCACGCGAGTACTACCCTCTGGGTTACCCGGAGATACCATCAGACGTCGCCAACCCGGTACAGCTACACTATTTACCAACCCGCCCAGTCTTCCGCTGCGAGCGACAGAAGTACCTGCCAGGATTGTACGCCGACCCGGAGATAGGCTGTAGGGTGAGACTTTCCCTCTCTACCATCTCTGCTAAACACCGGCGCACTGAAATAAAAGTATTGTTGTAGGTACCATACTTCTGTTTAAATAAGGACAACAGTCCAGTTAGGTTGTGAGTACTATCCGGATTGCTCCTATAACAATCTGTTTTGTAGAAGTAACAATATGTTTAGTATATAAAAAAAAGAGCATCTTTATTTTACAGAACAAATTGTCACTTCCACAGGACATATGGTTATAGGAACAACGTAGATATTAATGACAACCTAACTGTACTGCTGTCCTTATTTTTAACAGAAGTATGGTACCTACAACGATACTTTTTTTGAGTGCGAGGGGTACGTACAGGAACGCTCACTCCACCTCCCTCCCTAACATCATTGAACACTGCGTATATACCCACATACCTACTAAGGTACGTTCACATACACACACATATTTGTATATATGCATACCTACTGACCTACACACATTTGTATAGAACATGCGTATCTACATGTACATACATATAGAATCCCATACCTACACAGTTACGTAATACCTCTCTACATACACAGTAAAAATTTTTTGTACTTTTACAAAAAGGTTTTTTGGAAACCTGTTTCCAATAAAGTTTTTTTTAACACTACAAAAATGTTTTGTAATATTTACAAAAAACTTGTACTTTTACAAATTTCTTTGTATATTTACAAACATTTTTGTAAATATACAAATTTCTTTGTATATTTACAAACATTTTTGTAAATCTACAAACAAATTTTGTATATTTACTGCTAATAATAGGTTCACTTTAGAACAATTGTTTGTAGAGTTACAATTTTTTTTGGAAACCAGTTTCCAAAAACTGTTTTTGTAAAATTACGAAATGTTTTGTAAAATTTGTCTGGTCTTCAATGTTTATTTTTTTTCAAATCAAAAAATTTACTAATTACCGTTTATTTTACTAGTTCCTAAAGGTGTTCACAATATTAATAACCACTTTAAAAGGTTTCGGACATCTCACATTTATTACCTGACTGATAACGTTCTGATTTTAGTTAACAAGTTTTTCCTTGTAAATGTACAATATTTTTTACTGTGTACACGCATACATACAATCATACCTCCATATCTACACAGTCAGTCTACATACCTATGTATAGGTACACACCCACGTACACATGCACCTACAGTACTACCTACACACCTGCATACATACCTAGGAGAGTACATGTGAAGATACTTGCTTGCAGGTGTTCCACGCCTGCCTGGACTCGGCGTCTGGCTCTGTGGTGACTCGCAGCTACTCCTGCCCTCTCTACACGCTCTTCGACCAGACCGTCCTGCGCTGCAACTGGTGGTTCTACGTCGACTGCGGCGCCTCAGAGAAGCTCTACGACAGTAACATACCCGTCGCCAAGACCTACAACCTCGTCAAGGCGCTCTTCTTCCCCATTGAGAACGAGACGTAGCGTCGACCGCAAAGTGGGATCTTCTCCCAACGTGTGCTTCCTCACTTGCTGTATGGATGGACATGTTCGCCATCAGACAGCCTTGTTGGCCGATGTTAAGAGTCAAGACGCCTGCGAGTGCTGTTCTTACTTGTGTTTCACTAAGAAGTATTAATCTCTTGCATCTTGGATCGAACCATACTTCATCATTCACCACGTCCATCCTGGAGTATTTTCCAACATTTTACAGATGTTGTAATATATGAAATGTGGTTCAGTCTACACATCTGTTGTTATTTTGTAACAGGCAACTTTTGAGAAGAAATGATTAAATTAAATTTGTGGGCGAGCACAGAGATGAAAACTAAATCATCCAGAAAACACTGTCCATTTCTGTTAGTAATTTTACAAAAGAAATTCTTCTGGAAAACAGCAGTTAAAAATACCTTCCCAGAAACTCAAAACGTTTTTCATTTAAGTGTACAAGTTTAAAAAGCAACATTTATGTATTTTTCATGACTGATTCTTTCGGCCAGTTCGTTTTAAAGATTTTCTTTGCATAACACTAACTTCTACATTGTAGAGTGCTAACTAAACGAAACATATTTAGCAAGTCACAACACCCTGCCGGCTTACAAACCTTAAGCAAATGTATATCATATTCCGAGAATATTTGGAAAAATAGTTATTTGATATTAGATGCTTGGGGTCAGTTCGAAGTAAAGTTCAGTGGTAAAACCTGGTTCTGTTTCGTAGGAAACAGTGCTTTTGCGAAGTATGTACATCTCTAGCATATTATAGCAACGTTCTCCATCCCAGTGCAGTGGATGATAATTTAGGATAATTATTTGGTAACGTGAGATCGAACATTTACTGGCCCGTTATTACAGAAGCGTTGTCACATTTTAAAATCACGAATCTGATATCGAAAATAGCTTCTTTATGCTGCGTGTCAACGCATTAACATTGCTAATAGGAAGAGGCAGTCACCCTTAAAATTTGGATTATATGATTTTCTTTCTTATTATTCTTGGCGAATAAAACGCCAGGATATACAATTAGGTCTGTACAGTAACATAATTTATGCAACAGCACACATGAAAGTACTTTCGGAACTTCATAGTAATGTGCTTTCCCGAATTTAAAAAAGTTTAAATCTCGTAATAATGTCACAATTATTATTTCATGTATCTGCTTTTATGTATGTATTGCAAGGTCTTTTTGTCTTACAAATACGAGCCACTAAAGCAAACCGTTCAAAGTGGCGGGAGCAAATGCATGTAAATCGTGCAACACTTGTGCATAGCAGTTTTTAACGGGAAAATATATCTGCAAGTAAGTGTTTGGGGACGAAAAAGTCGGAGCCTGAGTTTACACAACGTCGTTAAGTTTGTTAGAATGGAGGAGAAAATCTAGTAATTGTCTCCTATATTTCTTGTACAATACAGGGCAGAGTAACAAATGACGCTTACACAGAACCGTATGACGATGCAGGTCAACGGCAGAACAGTTGGAAACGCAATCTTCCCATTGCGTTTGATCGAAATGTTGACAACCGCTTGCACTTTACCTGTGTTACAATTGCTGGTTCCTGATGCCATAGTACGTCAGATTCACGCATGTGAAGGTCGTTAAGTCTATCATCCCCGTTGTCTGGAATTGCCTAATGTATGTCATTGTATTTGTTCCACGCTCTAAGTTGTACCGATACTACCTGACGTCTTCTGTTACTTTGTTAGAATCATACTCCCTCACGGTATGATAGTCTCCTGTCCTCATCGATATCGTGTAGAACTAAGAGTTTTGATCAGGTGACTACAAAGTAGTGATCTACCTACACTGAACATAAGAGCATATTCTTAACAAACTATATACCAACGCACTCAAACGGCGATTCCTAAAAATAATACAATATCAGTTTTACAAACGTTGACAAATGTACTTAAATATGAAAAGAATTTCTCTCAACACTGCCACCGTAAGCTATCGCACGTGACGGTAGATTCCGCAAGTTGTGTGAGTTGATAAATGCGGTATAGAAACCCGTGAAATTTTGCAAGTTCGTTTATAGAAGTTGGAAGATGGAATTTGAAAACCTGTGCACGCGAGTTACTTTCGTTATCGGGGCACCAAAATTTCTAGAAAAACAGTAATTTCGGATTTATGAGCCACCAAGTTTGATGTTATGGACAATATCGCGCTGTGTCGGAAGAAGATGAGCCAGAACCGCCTTTTCCCAGTAGTTTGCTAGTTAATATAGTAATTGAATATTACTTTATATAAAATAAATCCAAAGTAGGCTGGGTTTAGTACGTTACTCAGCGTAATATACCTCAGTCACTTAAGATTGTATTTCTCATTGCAGTGGTAAGCTTGCAACTTACGGTATAAATATACACAAATAGACTGCATACTATAATTTCGTATTACTGAATACGCAGGAGAAAATGTGGTTTTTATCTTAATATAAAACTAACACGAATGAATGTTTCTTGAAATAGTTCTCGAAAATACTTGTTTGGCGAAATCACAAATTTTATAATGATAGTAAAGATTTTGTTTCCTAAAACGTCTAAGTTTTCTTAGCAATGAAAAAATTTATTTCATCAAAAATTATTTTGCTGTGGATTTGGTACCAAGTATTGTTAGCTCTTCTACTTAATATTTGGCAACAAACCTACATAAAAATACAAATACACGTGAATTTTAGTTTAGGTAGACTTGTAGGATCTTTGCTAATACTTTTAAATCTCTCATGCGTATTTGACTCCAGACAAATGTTTATCTCAATGTCACTGTGAAAGCTGTATGTCCCGAAAATCTATAACTATTTGACGATTTAAATTTCCTTTTGTACTTGCATGGATAAGAAATCATAAAAACAAAGCAGCATAGTAAAAATATTCTGGCTGTTATCCAGTACAAAAGAGAAACTAAATATGTTAAGGTGCGTATGGAAAACTAAACCTTTCATGTAGAGAGTCAAACGAAAATATCGTTTTATAAACTAGACATATTGTAAATTACCATAGCTGCAATCTGCAACATGGTGTCATTTAAATGTTGTACTATTCTTAATCATACAAGTGAAAATATCACAGTGACGATTGATAGCAGTCAGAAGTTTGAATTATGAGAATCATACTTTCAAAGAAATTTTACTCTAAGACACGAGGATTTTTGGAGTGTTGACAATTTTATAAGGTATGTTTGAAAATAATCGAACTTCAACACTTCTGAAGCCAAAGGAGAGGCTGACGTACATAGATTACACCAATTAAACACAGTAGGGACATTTTGGTAAAACTGTAGCTTTTAATATTTTTTCATGTCTTCTTATTTGGCATGTATTCACTGAATACTCTGATTTTACAAAAGTGTATGCAATAACGTGAAAACATGAAGAAACGTTTCTCGTAAAATATTTTGTTGTTTGCTAATAAAATATTGTCATTGCAAAATGATTCTCTTCCAAGCATAGTAAAATACAAAGTGGAAACATTTCCTGTCTACGAAAGAAGAAAAATAATTAAAAAACTATAGCCAATACTATATTGTCAAATATTGCTTAAAGAAACATTTAGAAACTACAAAATGCGGGGTTTCGTGTTTATAAAAGATGCTGCCGAATAATTTGAGAATGAAGACTCAATACCATGGTCTCAAAGTTTTGTACTACTGCACTCAATTTTGACGTAAATCCAAGAAAATAAGTATACCAAACATTTTGCTGATGGATATTTCCGTGTTTCTACCTCAGATTTCTCATCGTGAACAGGTTTATATTTTGCATGATACAATTGTCTTTACTCTAAAGAAAGAACATAATAATGCGACTGTTAATGATTTATTTACTATACTTAGTTGTTTAGTTATATATTCGTTACCTTAAGGAGATAATCTGTTTCTTAGAAATATACATGTCAAGGATATTGAACTAAATACGACACTTATCTGATCACACAAAGATTATATGCATTCGTTGGTGATTCATGAAATAAATCCATTTAGAAGTTATGAAGCCTAAAACTTTTTTGTAATTTGGTCGTTCTACTTATCGAAAATAATATGTGTATAGAGACGGTTTGCGCGATGTAAAACGCAATTAAAATACCGTAACAAAATTTGAAACCTTACTATATATCATAACATTCTTGAATTTCCTGTAAAAATTCTTAAGCTGTAAACACAGAAGATTACAAATATTTTCTTACGAAAAACCATTAGAAATGTAAAAATAGAGTTACCATTAATATTTGTAAAGCTAAAGACACAATTAATCAATAATGTAAAGAACGTTATTCTTTATCTTGAAACTTCTGTTACTTCTTGAGTTTAAATAAATAATCTTTATATTAGTTACTAAGGACTGAGAATACTCGGATTCGATGTTAAAATAAAAATACTTGCTAAAAGTGTTAGTTTGATTTCACGTGACAAGAAAATGTTGTAGTTTCTGTAAACAATTGAAATTACATGAAGCAACAAATGTATTAATTGTATTTGTTATTTAAACCTTGCGTAGTTGAATCAAAGGAACGGTACTCATATTTTTATCAATACAATATAAATTAATTCAAATTAATTATATTACAAAGAAAATATGATTAACTGTTTTGTTTAAGTGTTTGTCTTTGGGAAGAATTATTGCTGAATAATTTTCTCACTTGATATTGAACATTGCGAATAATATCTTTAAAAAGTTTAAGGCATTAAAAAAATAGTGATGTTTAAATTTTCTTTCCAAATATCAACTTGGCCTTTGTGGTCATATGAATCTTTTATTTTCATAACTGGTACACATTATTTTGACATGTGTGTTTTCATTTAATTCGAAAATAATGGTGCAATACATTAAACTAGGTACGAAATACCACTAAGTAGTGTATTATTTATTTAATAGTTTGAATTTTCACCAGAAGTGTATTTAAAAGTGTAAAATATTGGTAATGATACTAATTTTCCAAATTTGTGACAAATTTTGGACAAGGTATGATGTTTAGCAATAGGCTTGGTAATGATGAACTCGCTGGAACCAATAATATATTTGTGTAGATAAGAAAATGTATTGTGTTTTTGTTCTCTGAACGTTCGTTTTACATATCAGATGAGTGTGTGCCATCTAAAGGTTACTATGTTTATCAATAGTTGAGACGTGTGGGCCAATTATGAAATGTAAGACACTTTCATTGGTGGGACAAGTGTGTTTCATGTAGTGTTTTATAAATATATAAATTTCTGAAACAGTGTTTTCTTTGTTAAGAAAGGGAGAGTATTATTAAACACCAAAACAAATGTTTAGCCAGAGAAATGGCATTGATGAATTTGTTTTGGTAAACTAGTTAAATTTTAGTTAATAGTAGGTTTATAATATGAAAGTGCATATGTTTTCTTTTTTATTTCTTATGAAATCATAAATATTTTATATCACTAAAATATGTACATGTAAACAAATTGAAAATACTCATGTTACCAGCTTTTTATATCGAAGACAATTTACATTGTTCCTATTTATGGAATGTGATACTGGGAGAAGTTAGTAAAATTAAATATAAATTTCAAACCCAATTTGAAGCAACTGTAATAATTACTTCTTAAGGGAAGTGAGTTTTATTGATATTTACTATATAATCAAACCTTGTGTCCCTATTATTATCGGTTTTCACTCAAATAATCGTATAGAGATGGTGCTAAAATAAGTGAATTGCAGCTTACTGAATAAAACTGTAAATAACAGAAAGTCGTCAACAAAAGTGCTATAACTAAAATTCTGCAATTTTAAAATTTAATAGGAATAACAGGTTCAAAAAGATGACTTAACACTTTCATTTTCTACATTAATTGCAAAATAAATCCACACTATTTTTTATAAAGTTAAGAAAGAATATATTGCAATTATTCGTTCTTGGTTTAAAACATTTTTCGTAATGTAAAAAAACTTTGCACTTATAAATTATATACGTTTACATTTCATAAAATAGTTATTTTACCATAATTTATTATTACTATTACCCTTAATGTACAGCAATTTAAAAACGGAATCTATATTACATACGTAAATATTCACACTTTCATGTACAAATGTGAAGGTATCGAAGAGTAATCTCCAGCTGCAAAAAAAAGTTTGACGTACAGAAACATGAAATAATTAATAAGCGGCGTATAATTTATGAATATGTAAACACCGATTAATCTCATTTCTACATTAGTTATATCTCAACCGCAAATTTCTTTAAAATAATAAACTGTTAGTATTAATAACGAATATTAAATTTTTCGACAAACACAATCTCAACGTCATGAAACAAAAATTCTTTCCTTCATTTTCTAGTGTTTCACTCCGAAAAGTCAATTCACTTCTCAAAAAACTAAAGTGTGTATGAAAGAAATGGTGGGAGGTTAACAGCGATGTCGTAGGCTATAATGGGGACGATATGAAATGGGAATGAAGCAGCAACTGAATGACAAGCGATGAAACCAGATTGCAACGAGAAAACCCACCAGGCAATGGCAACATCCTCCATATTCTTCACATGCGAAAATTGGGAACGACCCCGCAGGGAACCGAACCCAAATCACTGCGGTGGAGAATAAATACATACACACATACAGAAGTCACGCACACTCGGACGGATATATACTCGTATATACACACATACGAGTCTATTTTGAATATGTTTGTGCCACTCATCAGCCAAAGACCAATACGTCAGAGCGACGACACGTACAAAAAATTACATACACTACAAACAACAAATAATTTCACTAGTTGTATCTGTAATTTCGAAATTCTGAAACAGACATGTTAAATAAAAGGAATACATGAAAAAATGAAGGAAATTATGTAGAGAGCATCATATATTGAACGTCTACTGCATACGTCCTGCGGCCTGTCTCCTGTCATAAAATGAGAAAGGAGACTGTAGTTACAAGAATTAAAGCAATTAGTGACGATTTTATCTATGATCTATCGTGTCACAAATGTTGATACATTCACTGAAACAGATGTTATCGAGGGGAAAAAAACGGATTAATCTAAGGTATTATAATAATTATATTTTGGCTCGTAGAAGTGCTAGTTTCAAAATTATTTTTCGTATTTGAACACAATTTATCTTTGCATCGACAAACTATGTGCTAAAAAAAAATAACGTTATACAAACACGGTTATTCCTAAAAACGCAAGCAGAACTATAATTATGCAATTTATAACCGCGTAACACAATATCATCAACACAGATGAAAAAAAAATTGTAAAACGATATCAAGACTTGCAATTTTATACGATAACATTAGTAGTATCGCAAATGATGAAAATTAAAGTTCCACTTAACCACGTATGCAATGAAATTTCATATTAAAAAATCTTCGCATACTTTAGTAAAGTCTTTATTTTTCTATGGTAGTGTGTTACATATTTATAAATAATTTACGACGAGGAAATAAGCACACATAATAATTAATACTTATTCTAGATGCTATTCTTACAATCGAAATTCCACACATAAATAAGCGATTTTAAATTAAGTGAACAGCACGTTATGATAAGTACGAGTACTTATTCTAAGGCAAATATTTTGGACATTACTGTTATAGGTGAAGGAGTAAATCTTAGCATACACCCAAGAACTCGCCATTACCATTTTTTTATGTCTGTTAACGATGTTATAACTTTCAATCTTGCATTTCAAATATAGAACGAATTAAAATAGTAGGATGTTTTTCTTCATGTAATGTATTCGTATGTTATTTTTAAAGAACTTTTCTTTTTATTTTGCGTGTTTCATAATCGTTTAAATGGACTAATTATCATGTTTCGAAAACCTTAGAAATTACGAAGCACGTAACGTAAAAATATTAATATGCTTAGAAATATGAAGTATTGAGTTATTTGATAGCGTAAAATTGATTTGGCCGTCTAATGTCTACCTACATGAAAACGTTTATACGAGAAAACGGCACTGACCACAAAATAAACATTACATAGGCTTTGCATCTCACCAATAACATTGTCAACTGAGACGGCGACACAGCTTTAGGTAGCTATTTACTTATTTTTTATACTATTCTTTTCAATGTGCGTATTTTCACTAAGAAAACCTTAAATACTTTATATTTTTTCCTGTTTGCTTTTGTATTAAAAAACAGAGTAGTTAATTCTGAAGGCTAGAGTGAGCTTACAAACTTATATGCTGTTGCTACAAAATTTATTTAATTGGTCATAAAATTTCTTTTTGAAACAAATTTGGTGTAGCTACTGTTTCGATAATTTATAAATTATTTTCCGAAGTTCTTGGCTTTAAGAAAAAACCTTCTTGTAATAGAAGCTACTATTAAGAGAAAGTATCTTATAACATAGGCGTTTAGTCTATGAAACAGGGCTCACCCTAGCTAGTGTTACAGTTTTATGGGATACAAAACAAACAAGAATAAATCTAAAGTTATTTATGTTTTTCTTAGTAATAATACACAGAGGGAAACATAATAACAACTGAAAACGTAGGCAATTAATCACAAAAATTACAAAATGCACTGTCATCAAACAGTTAAAAATTTTCAGTGCAGTACTTACATAAAAGGTGACACAATGATGCATAGTCATTTAGAATATAGTTATTGCTTTACTGTCTTACGGGGAGTCAAAACGGTGATGAAACTTATGAATAGAATTTGAAGTTAATAAGTGTAATATTTGAAAATAAATTTGTAAACAAAATGTTACTACGTGTTAATTAGTGTTCAGGTTTAGTCAATATAACAGAGGTTCAGGTGAAGTTATATAAAGGTGTAAAAGTAGTACTATTCATCCTCCAAACTCATTCTTTGACTTATTTGTCGTTCATCTGCCGACCATTATGTTTCTCTCTTTTAACTAGCGAAAAAAATATTTTAATAAGTAATCAGATTTCAATAATATTTGTTAATTAAACTTATAAACACTAAAATGTGCCATTTTAACACATGAAAGTTTTACTTACAATAACAGCACATGTCACAAGCCGAAGAAATATTATTGAAACATTATTTCTATTTTACTCAAAATATAAACTTATAAAACTTTATGAGAAACTTACTTTATATAATAACTAGCAGGTTCCCGCAACTTCGTTTGCGGCGTTTTCGATTTAATTCGATGTTATTTCTGAAACAAAAGTTTTGAAACGTGCTAAATGGGACAAAACGATGTTAAGGTTAATTAAAGTCAATTTTAGAAACATTTTGAAAAGGGAAATTGTCCCACAAAATTATTTGGGTACTCCGTTCTACCGCTGTACCCCGTTTTGCCTCCCACCTCCCCCCGTTTGTTTTGGTAGAAACCTTTGTAGGCGCACACACAACTCATAAGTTTTTTTTATTTAATTAATTTTTGAGTTCCCCGTTCTGCCCTTCTTCGTTTTGCCACACTACTTAAAAAATGGCGCACGCCCAATTTACGAAAGTATATTCGTTCACTAATTTTTTTGGTATCTTGTACTGTCCCTTTATCTCTTACCGCTTTCTCCAACCCATTTTTTTGCAGACATTTGATCGCAATCGGGTGACTGATATAGAAAAGAATAGAAGACCAACAAACAAACTATAATTAATTTGATAAAAGCTATCAGTCAGCCCGCGGCATTTTCCGCGTGTAGTACTCGTAACTGCGAATATTTATTCAATTGAAGGAACTCTTTGTACACCAGATTAGCAGCTCGACCATCAAGTGTTAGGAAAACTAAGCTGCAGGTTGAGCTTACTCTGCAGCAGGATAAGCATCTGTAGCTGCCCATCTGAAAAAAAAAAAACTGTCCTAAGTCTATCTCTGCCACTCGTAGTTACGAGCCTTATTTATAGTCACAGCTACATAGACGAATATGAGAGAGTATTAAGAAAATGTAAGTAGTATACGTGGTACGATGACTGATTTCTTTTGAGCACGACTATTGATAACTGTGCCTTCAATCGTGGAGTATGTGAGAAGTAACAAAAGCGACAAGACATCGTTTTTATCGTACTCATTTTCTCTTTGGATTGTCATGGTGTCAGAGTTCGTGAATGTTTGGTAACAGTGAAGTTTAGTAGGCGCTATTTTATAATTTGTGAGGAGACTGACACTTAAGTAGCAGCACATTTAACATTTCTAAATATATAACTAAAATACAACAAATTACAGTAGTCCTATATTTTGAAATGTAAGCTGTTGTTTACATAAATGTTTCATTTTCCGTACGGCTTTGTTTACATTTCCGTACGCCCCAAGAGCAGGTACAATAACCATGAATAACAAAATTATTTACGTCACTTCTGAAGGAATTAGTTTTTATCACGGTCTATGAAGGTAGAGGTCTTGACATTGAGGAATAAAATGTTACTCCCTTTTTGTCGCCGAGCACTAGTAGTAATTTAGTGGAAAATTTGTTTCGTTTTTGTATTTGGCTTAGGTTAAAATGTGAAGTTGCTATCGGAATTGCGTGTATTATATAGAAGAAAAAAATTGAAATGTGATTTTGTATTGAAACACATATTTTTTTCAACCATAAAATTTGATTTTTCTGTAATTTACATGTAGACACACATTGCAACGATTCTAAAATTTTGTAGGGCAGGAAATAATAGATTTTGTTCGAATATGTTTACTAAAACAATAGTACACAATAGTTTTCTTCAGACTACGGTCGTAGAAGAACAGGTCTGGACACTCGCCTATCTAACAATGTATTTTGCTTGACCCCCTTGTTGTTTGGCTGTAGTTCGTCAAGTTACCGAGAGTGTAGTACTTTTTGGCGCTGTTTTCCGGGCGGTCGGACTCAAGCTCCGTCCACTGTTTTCCATTATTGAATTATAAAGTAAATAAAGATTGCTGGAGCCTTTTCTTAAATTTGTGAGCGCAGAAAGTATTTCATAAATTGATAAAAAATACGTTTTGATAAATTGTTTACCTTAGCGAAAAGGAAGTGGGCGGAGTTTAGTCCGACCGCCGTAACATCAGCGCCAATAAAACACAATATTCTCGGTAACTTGGTGAACTACAGCCAAACAACAAGGTGGTCAAATATCCAGGCGAGTGTCCA
>PNEQ01024932.1:0-28293 GCA_003012365.1 Medauroidea extradentata | reverse complement strand
TACTGAACATACAATGACGAACCACAGCAGAACGTTCCAATACTGAACAGACCGTGACGAACCTCAGCAGAACGTTCCAATACTGAACAGACAATGACGAACCACAGCAGAACGTTCCCATACTGAACATACAATGACGAACCACAGCAGAACGTTCCGATACTGAACATACAATGACGAACCACAGCAGAACGTTCCAATACTGAACAGACAATGACGAACCACAGCAGAACGTTCCAATACTGAACAGACAATGACGAACCACAGCAGAACGTTCCCATACTGAACAGACAATGACGAACCTCAGCAGAATCACCTTGTCTAGTCGTCCTCTCAGGGCGTCGTGGTTTTCATCACTCTGCCAAATATTCTACAAGGACAATATAGGAAACTCACAAGAAAAAACACGAGACGGTTTATTTGGTTCCAGCTCCCGCCGACAGGAACGCTGTTTATTCTGTAGTAGCACATTACTCTATGAGTAGTTCAAGTTTTATATATTGATATGTATAAATTGTAATGCAATCGTGATTTTAGAATTTTGACGCACTCTGTTTTATATTATTTTCGTAAGTTAAAATCTAAAATATTAATAAACAGTGTTTTATACAGGATGTCCACATTGAACACAGAACACAAGATTCCGTGATCGACAGCTGCGATAGATGGTGCACTTATCACTGAAAATGACCTTTCCACGTTTTGGGATTTTGTTGAAAGTCTGAAGCAGCAACGCACATGAATCCCGTCTGCGGGCTAAATCATTGTCTGATAACTCCTGAACGAACATGGGGCGATATGCATGAAGATGTAGGTCGTTCTTCGTGTGTTTATGCAGTGTCGATCGCGGTATTCCAAGCTCCACTGATCGTTTGCGGAGCGACTTCTTTGGTGATGATATTACTGATTCCTCGACTTCCTGACATTTTTGCACCCTGGTAGAAGGCCTCAGTTCGTGGTTTGATGTTGCCCGTTTCAAGCTGTTTCCAGCTCTCGTAGTCGGCAACACGTCTCGCGCTTAACAATGCTAAAAAGCTGGAGTTTCCCCATATTGTTCTTTATGATATTTGACTCCGCACCCTCGGTTGTCCTAAACCTGCGTTCTGGCAGAACACCTATCATCATCAACTAGGGGCCTCGGTGGTCGAATGGTCAGACCATTCGAATCCCGTCAAGGCGATCCGGGTTCGATTCCCGGCGGGGTCGGTCCCCGGATTTTCGAATGTGGGAATCGTGCCGGACGATGCCACTGGTTGGCGTGTTTTCTCGGGGATCTCCCGTTCCCCCGCCCATTCATACCGGTGCTGCTCCATACTCACCTCATGTCACCCCTCACCAGCGCTAAAGACCTCGATGTTAACCGCTGGTCAAAAATGTCTCTCGTTCTCACTCATTATCATCTTCAACTAACATAGATTATTTGAAATATTTATGGTGAAGATTGTTGCGGTGTAACACAATGTTTACGATGAAAAAAAAATTCTGCAAAGAAAATTATTTTGTTAACCTCCCGATGCAAAAACATGTGCGTTGTAAGTTTACTGTGTGTTTCTATGTGTCTATCTGTGACATCCTAGCTCCTAAACGGACTCACCTATTTTGATTTGTTTTTGTTTGAAAGGTAATTTGATCGAGTGTGTTCTTATAGCTGTGATCCAATAAAATCTGTTCAGCCGTTTGAATGTCATCAGCTCTTTTCTAGTTGTTGAAGGGATGTCAGCTACGTCTACTGGTCTGATATTTTTGAACGATTCTTGCAATGAGGGCGAGTTACAAACTAAAGAAGTAATTTAGATACACCATATGTCCAAAATACGTCTTTTCTACTGGTCTGATCGAGTCGAAATTTAGTATCCTATGATTTGTTTTAATTTTTAATTTGATATATACTGTTTCCAAAGAAAATCGTGTGACATAAAACATTAACTTTATACATTTAGATTTGCGCAATGTTACTTTTCAGTGGTTCATACACCCACAGAATTTGGCTGGGGCAACGAAAGTGTTTGTAGAGCGTAGAACCCTGGTGAGAGCAAGAATAGGTATTTATGGACTGTTCACGATAAAATGAGCACTGCTTAAAATTTATTTTCCAGATATTCTGCGTTTATCTGAACTATTTTCAATACGATAACTTCCGCGTAGCTAAAAACCAGTGTAAATTTTTCACCAACTTCGAAACTTAACACCTATGGTCACAATAAAATACAATTTTCGTTTATTATAATTACTGGGAAGTGCTCAGTTTAAATTGAACAGCCTATACATATTAAATTATATAAGGTGCAGCCCAGTATCTGGCGAACATACAATTTTGCCATAATGACTTTTTTTGTTCATATATCGGTGAGGTCCACATTGCTATTGCTATGGATTTTTTTAGGGCATTTTTTAATTCCGTGGAAACCTTTGAACAAGTATGTAGTCCTATTATTATTATGATTGTTATTAAAAAACATGTATAAACATTATGCTATAAATTATAGCTGCTTGTCTGTTTCTGCTTTACGAATCAGGCCGATATTTTTATAATGTTAGAAAGTTTAGCCAGGAAGGGGAAAATAAATAAGTTAGAAATGAAAGATAACAGAGTTATAGAAAATACAAGGAAATAACAACAGTAGTGCAGTATTGAGGCGAGTGGAAGGGTTAGGGTAAGGTGAGACAGAAGATAGGTAAGGGACCACTCTCCTTCCCTAAACCAACAGGAGACACACCGCTCGTACCTTCGTTGAAAGTAGAGAAGAAGTCCTTCGCCGTCTGCGCTCGCTCCGAGTCAGAGAGTCGCCCCTAGACTCGAACCCTGAGTCTGTAGGTGCAATCGCCGTCCCGAGAAGAAGACTCTCTGCTCCCGGTAGCTAGCTCGGTGTCTGTACCATTCTTCGCACCGCCACCAGCCCGTCAAAATCCTCCCATGTGATTGGTTCCCAGCTATACCCAGGAGTGGAGCAACCATTGCTGTATCAAGGAGTATTTCAAGGGTGTTGGGCAAGTGTTAAGACCCACATAACTCCACAAGTCATCGGATTGACTCCCAGCTATGCCCAAGGGCGAAGCAATCCTTGCTGAATCCAGGAGTTTTTCAAGGGTGTTGGTTATGTGTTAAGACCCACTTAACTCAAGTCATCAGATTGGCTCCCAGCTATGCCCAGGGTCGAAGCAATCCCTTCTGAATCCAGGAGTTTTACAAGGGTAATGTAATTCTAAGATGGCGCGAACAGCTCCTCTGTTCCTCGGCCACCAGCCACTGTGCCAGCTCTATTTGCTATGTAGAACCGTTAACTTATTTGACTGCCAAGACAAGGTTATTGCGACCTCACACATATGTGATTCGCGGGTAGGACCCTAGATGTCGAGAGTTAAAAACATCCCAACATTGACCACGAAGCAGAGCTGCAGATATGCGTGCAAGGCATTGTACCGACTTTGGAATGGATGTGAACATTTGCCCTATATTCACAGTATTGTGTTTGGGTAGCCATATGTTTATTTGTTTATACCAGTGGAGCGTTTCATATAAATGAAACACAGTGTATAATAATGGTACATTTCGTCCTTAATCTGCCTACTTGTTCATTAGGTTGATCTGTTTTATTGCTTGTATGCTTACCATCAGTATGTATATCAGTTTCGTATGTGGTACTATTACTATTCCTTTTTATACTTTAGTTTACAATAATGTACTAGTCTAGTAGGGTGTACTATGTCCTGTCAACTTGCTTGTACTTGCCTTACCATCCCTTGTGTTCCTCTGATGAGTGCTAAGAGTAATACTTTCACCTACACTATTATAACTATAACATAATAAACACCTGTTATTCGCGAAAAGAATTTTGCCCCACTTTGTTTCAGTGCCTTACGTGCACATCTGCAGTTCTGCTTCATAGTTATTGGCAGCATGTTGTGCGAAGAGCCGTATCTCATTTGACTGAGCCAATTACAATAATGTTCCTGCAACTCCACACGTCTGTGATTTGCCGATAAAAGCCCAAGAACCGTGAGGGTTAAATTATCCAATCACTGAGCACGGAGCAGAACTGCAGATGTGCACGTAAAGCACCGAAACAATGTGAGACAGAATTCTTTTTGCTAATAACAGGTGTCCCTAATTATAACTTACAAAATGTTTATTAATTGTTTTGTCCGTGACTAAGCAATATTATTTGTCATCCGTCTGTATATTAGTCTAGTATGTGATATTACTGTTGTTTTTACTTTGTCTATAGTGGTGTACTAGTTTAGTAGGGTGTACTATGTCTTGTCAACTTGCTTGTACTTGCCTTATCATTCCTTTGTGTTTCTTTGATGTGTACTAAGAATAATACGTTCACCTATACTATTATAACTTAAATAATGTATTGACAAATGTTTTGTATGTGTCTGACCAATCTTGCTATGTATTTTCTGATGTATCCAACTTACCCTCAATATTCCTGAGTAAGTGCATGCAGTTCTGCTTTGTGGTCAGTAATTGGAAATTTTAACTGTCTCGAGCCTTGGGATTCTACCGGCAATTCACAGCCATGAGGTGTTGCAGAGACTTTATTGTCATTGGTTAGGACAAATGATATACGGCTCTTCTTATATAGACACGCTGCCAATAATCATGAAGTATAATTGTAGATGTGCTCGTAAGGCACTGAAACAAAGTGGGCAAAATTCTTTTCGCAAAATACCAGGGTCCCTATACATTGTTAGATAGGCGAGTGTACAGACCTGCACTTCTACGGCCGTGGCCACAAACAACGTCTATAAAACTAATAGGCCTACTTGTGCTGTACAAATATATACAATTGTTCATTTTTGTAATGCAAACGCGCTTAATCCGCCACAATGCGATAAGGTCGTATTTAAACCTCCTCTCACCCTCCCCAAAGCCACCGTCGGTTACACCTATGACAGAACATATATTATAGTCGTCCTATGGCGTGTAACTAAAGCTGGGAGGCTCGTATAAACAACTTGACAGTGAGTATCCTTGGCCCTCGTTAGCCTATGGATCAGCCACAACTCGACGGAGGCGCACACAATAGCTAGGTATACAGATACGAAACGGCGTTGCCACGGAATACACACGCATTAGTAGACACACGCAGATTTCGCGTTGTTGTTTTGGGATAGGCTAGAGTCTACTGTCCTTATATGCTTTGTATTTGTCTGTGTCCACGTTACAGTTGAACTTATAGCATTGGTATAGTAAGTCCTTTACGCGCGTCTCACAAACTCGTCCAACATTTGAAGTCCGGTGAGCACACAGCAGGCCTATTTTATCGGTTGATTTGGTGTACTCTATCCATTCTAAGGTTACAGTTAATTCGATCAAGTGAATGACAGTAACCATTTTTTCACGGCATGAATTTCATTTGAAATATTGAAACAAATACAAGGTGACTGTGTTTACGGCACAATCACAATGTTTGGAATCAAGATATATGTCGATTGCGGTTATTTATTTCCTTAGAAATTTTAATTTCTGCTGCAACCTTAGAGTGGACAGACTATAGAGGATTCTGTTAACAGAGGATTTTTGCACTCCTGTTTACAGTGGTGTTTGCAAACAAGTTGTAAACACGTTGACGGTGTTAGCACGTTTCAGGAAACTGAGTGAAAGAGAGATTTTGGTCAGCGCTCAACATCGAGGTCTTAAGCGCTGGTGAGTGGTGACATGAGGTGAGTATGGAGCAGCGCCGGAATGAAAGGGCGGGGGAAACGGGAGATCCCCGAGAAAACTCACCGTCCAACGGCATCGTCCGGTACGATTCCTACATGCGAAAATCCGGAGACCGACCCCGGCGATAATCGAACCGGGATCGCCTTGGTGGAAGGCGAATGTTCTGACTCCTCGACCACTGTGACCCACTGGTAACCGAGGCAGGAGGACGGTTACAGGGTTTGTTCACAGGATGTTTACCTTCACCATTACTTTCTGTTTTATCTCGAATTATTCTGAAATAAAAACAAACTGTATTTAAGCGCTATATGGACGAGACTAGTGTTATTTTGAAAGAAAATGACGCAATATAATTCTTCCATTTTTTTTTTTTTTTGCAGCTGCAAAATTCAATTTACTTCTACAATTTATTTACTTGGTGTACATGTAAAAAAAAGGGGGAAAGCAGTCTGTTTTCCAACAGACGTATTCGCTAAGAAGTGTTTTGCCTCATACAGTCAAATTCTATTTTTGATAAGGCATTAGCAACAACATAATATGGTAAGTCCATTGTGGTAGTCATTTCTGTTCACTAAATTATTACATTTTAGAGATCTCTCGTAAATGCAAACAGTCTTTGCAAACGCTTACTAACAGCCCGTGAACAATTCAACCGCTAAAATACGCCTAGTAACTAGGGGTCCAGTCTGCTGTATGCCATGCATCCTAGACGGATATATCGCCCTTTATATATATATATATATAGTATTTGTAGTTTCCATTTATTTTGGAAGTTGATGATGGCCTTAGGTACCTAATAACTAAATAAATTTTATGTTTAGAGGCAAAGAATTAAATTTATTATGTTCAACATTTAAATCCTAACTTCGCCCCATGCCTCAGCAGCTGAGTGGTCTAAGGCGTTAGTTTTGTGAGACAAGGTCCGGCGGCTCGGGGATCCGTTTTGCCAAAGTGAATTTTCGGGCTACGCACTTTTCAGTTACAATTTCAAGGGCGATGTTTCCGCTTCATAGCAGACAACAATTAAATAAACGGTTAATAGAACGAGTAAGCCTACAGTACAAATATAATAAACAATATACTTTTAAAAAATTGAACAAAGGCAGGACTTGTTTTAGTTAACTTTTTATGGTAGTCGTCGGCTACAAATATAATATATTTTTATTATTCCTACTCGCAAGTGTTCTATTTCCATATACAATCTATGAGTATGATTGTATTTTTCTCAGATATTTTTAACGCATATTTTCATAAAAAAATTATGTGTTCGTGTGAAAATTTTACGCTTTTTTGTTGTACAAAGCGGTAGTAAAAATGAAAAATTTACGTAAACCTAATTGCCAGCTATTTATCAAAGAATTTTTTTTGTGAAGCATGCCGATTTTTTTACAGCGGGACACTTCGTCGAATGTGCGATGGTGGCGACATTCTTACTAGCTCCATGTCGGTGACAGATCCTGGAAGTATGACGGCGCGGAATTAAAATTTATGATGCTCGCATTCCTTGTGCGGTATTCTTTACCTCCTTTATACTAATAGTTATTGCCAATAAAGTGTTCATTAAAATCCGCACCTTAGCAACATCACTTTTAATTAACAGGTTTATGTGCCAAATGTATGCCTCACTAACACTCTAGATGCAGGAAAGAGTGCGTCGAGTCGATATATATTGAGTGTCTCTCAGATTATTGATTCAGTCACCCACGGGCTTTGCAAGAGTAGGGTCACGCTACTATCAGTCTTATCACGCAACTATACACCTCGCCATGGCAGCTCGTCGTAGAAGATATGCACTTGTTACTTCCAGTATACACCACAACGAGTTGACAGTTCGCAAAACTATAAACGTGGTATCATTGTAATCAAGAGGAACGCCGCTATTTGCTAAACAATGCAGTATCAAATCTACATACAACGGTTTTTTTTTTTTTTTGCTGTGTTAAAGATGTTTCTTATTTTCGATACAAATTCCTTCATTTTTCAGTAACTTAGGAATACAGTTTGTTTTTGTTTTTGTTGCAAATTATTTTATTTCTTGAAGTTAGTTGGTTTATGCAAATTTTCACCTTTGACATGCGGTTGTGTGTATAGTATGCACGCTGTTTTTTCATGAGGAAAGTATAGTCAGTAGTAACATCTACAAAACTAACACTGTTTTGTATAAATTATGAATTTCACACTCGAACACCCTAACCTCAGTGGTTAGGAATGTTGTCTGTGTTGTCGTCAGAAAGTTGTCTCTGTGACCGGCTTTGTTCTCTGTCGTATTTATGTTGCGTCATTCTAAGAATGAGAGCGGAAAATCACGTACTTCTTTGGAGCCAAAATTGTCCTCAAAACATTGTAGCGTGTTGCGTATTAGACTATTTGATTGGACAATTCGGCACGTTTAACCTTTTTGTAGGCGAATAACAAACTTTCAGTACTGTGTAGGTAAAACCACTGACTATTGTCGAAAATAATTTTGCACTGACGTGTTTATATTGTTATAAAGTTTATATTAAGGCCACGCTATTTAGTTTCTATTGTCTTTGCGATTATTATTATTTTAATCTTGAACGAGAGCAAATATAAAAAAGTTGTGTGGCAGTTTTGCTTGAATTGAATTTTGCAGTGATAACATACTGCGCATAGGTTAATTACTTGCTAAACATTTGTGGAAGTTTTTTTTTACAGTCAACGTTCGCGTGTAGACCTTTCCACGTGCGCCTATTGTGCGAATTTACTAAAAGATAACATATTTTATTCGAGTTCGGATTGTCACAGCCAAAATACAACGTACTTCAGAGACACTGTTTCCAATCCCTTCCACAGCTAATATGACTTCTCAGAATGCTGTGCCACAAATGTGGTAACCGGATGTATGAGAAACTCAGAAGAGAACCTACATTTTGGTGGAGATTTTCCAACAGTCACTGCTTGTAGTCCCATTGTGAAATCAATTCGACGGAAATCATTGCACGCTGGTTCAGTGTTTGCTCGCCTCTGTGTCTTGAAACGCTGAATTCAATACGAAACAACTGTAATTAGAGACGTCAAATTTTTACGTAAAGAGCATTTTTCAATGCCTTATGTGTACTACTGACTTTGTGTAAGTCTTAAGAATCATATCGGAAGTAAATTTCTATCACCTCTTAACAATAAAAAGTTAATCACGTTTGTGACATTTTAAATATTTAATTTATTCTTCTTCAGAGTGCGCGATAGATAAATAAACGCTGAAAACGTCAATTGATTTCTACGCTTTTTTTCGAAGCCAAAATGGATAAAATACTCAATAACAATCCTAGACAATGGTATTTGCCAACTTTATGAATAAATATTTATCTGGAATTACTAATTCGTTAAGTGTGATCTCTCGCATTGCAGTTAAATGCACGAGGTTTCGGCGTCAGAGATTGTGCCTCAGAAAGTTCGTAACACTGGAAACAATTTTGTTTAAAACGTTGGCTAAAACTATTGTCTAGGATTGCTATTGTTTAATTTTCGCAAATTGGCTTCAAGAATCCTACAGTTGTAGATTAATGCTTTTAGTGTTGAATTATGTACCACGCCCTCTTCAGTGTTCTGTCTTAACACAAAAGTAAATATTTTTGTACATACCACGGTTGACAGCTTTTCTTCATAGATAAGAGATTGGATTATTTTGATTCTCACGTTTCTTTGAGGTTCTACCCGCAAATCCCAGACGTTTTGTGTTTCTGTTAACTTGTTCTGATTGGCTTAGTCGAGTGAAAGACATTTCTCTGCACAAATGCACACTGTCAGTAACAATGTAGCATACCTGCCAGATTGCACGTAAGGTATTGGAGCAGGTCGGTGCAAACATCTTTCCACCAAAGCTATGATTAGAGCCAGTGATTTCTGATGAAAAGAACGTTGCCCCATCTTGTTTCAGTGTCTTATAAGTCGTGCAGCCTAGGAAAGGTTTTGAGAGAGTGGCGAAGCGGACGTAAAATGGTATCTACTGCGCGGCTGCCCGCTCCACACTTCCCCACCCAGCCAGTAAGAGGGGAAATGACGGAGCCCTGAGTGTGGGATGAGCAGCTACAACCAATCAGCAGCTGCGCACATGCACGCTGGTTAGGGCTAGAAGGAAGGGGAAACCTCTCCTCTGCACATCGCCAGGACCTTTCCTAGCTCGCGTGATCTGTACGTGCATATCCGCAGATCTGATTCATAGTTATTGGCAGAGACCAGTAAATTTCGTGAATTCATTTGAGAAGACGTTAGATTTCGATGTCCCGTACACGTTGATTATTTTCGTGATTGGGTCACTGTTTTTGAAACTCTTACATGAGAACTGTGGACTGAAAGAAAAGTGTTGTTGTGGGTACCATACTTCTGTTAAAATATGAACTATAGTCCAGTTAGGCTGTGAGTACTATCTGGATTGTTCCTTTTACAATATGTTTTGTAGAAGTAACAATCTGTTCTGTAGATGGAGAAATGAGCATCTTTCTTTTACAAAACATAATTGTCTCTTCCACAGGACAGATTGTTGTAGGAACAATGTAGATAGTAACGACAACCAAACTGGGGTGTTGTCCGTATTTTAACAGAAGTACACTCTAAATCTGGATTAGTAAATATTCACTGATTCTGGCGGACGGATGGAGCAGTTTCAACCATTCGAATCAGTGAAAATAGTCATTGTTTAATTAATATTCACTGATTTCATTTAAGAGTGCCACCATCTCACAAGTAAATCAGTGAATATTCACCGTTGTTCTAGTTGTTTTCAAAAAGCATTTTTCATTTATTGAACCAGATAAAAATTACTGGAAAATCTGTGGACATTCACTAATGAGCTTTTGAATGTCTATATCAGCGAGTAGTGACAGATTTCACAGTGGTTTCTCACTGATTCAATTTAATGAAACTGCCCCATCCATCGGCGCGAATCTGTGAATATTCATTAATTCATATTTAGAGTATAGGGTACCTACAACAATACTTTTCTTTCAGTGTGAACCAATAGCAGACCAGCATGAGATAACTGACTGCCGCGCTACCTTGTCACATGTACAACTGGCCACTCACTGGAGCAGCAGACAATGTACTAGTATCTGAGGACATAGTGTATACTGTGCAGTTCAGCTGGCTGGTCGTTGAACCCGCGTGAATTCCGAGTCTCTAGTTATTGGCACAGTGTCTGTGTGCAGAGGCGTCTATTATATGTGATTTGCTTGTAGAACCACAAGACACAGAGAGATAAAAACATCCAAACATTGACTACGAAGCAGAGGTGCAGGTGGGCACAAGTAAGGCGTTGATACAAGTTGGTAGGAAATTCGTTTCACCACTAGTCATTGTCAGAGATGGTGGAAAACCGCGAGAGTACGTTTCTACTGCGCATTGTATGATTTTAATGCCGGTTACGTGATATAGATGGGTTGTTCACTGACGAATCAGAGACGGTCAGTCGTGGTGCACCAGAATTAGGTTTTTCCCAGTCAAAAAGGGAATCTACAGAAACTGAAGAAGAGGGTCGGAATTGAGCACCTAACATTGAAGACTAGCAAATAGTCAATTATTTTCTGCGATGAATATCCATCTCTGTACGAGGTAGTGATTAGAGCCAGTGATTTTTAGTGAAAATAATTTTGCAACAACTCGTTTCAATGCCTTACGCGAACACCTGTAACTCCGGTTCGTGCTTATTGACAGAGTATAATAGGGCAGAGGCGTGGCTCATTTGATACCAACCAGAATCTAGACGCCACACGTTTGTAATTTGCGGGTGGGGCCGAAAGTTAAAACTTCCAATCACTGACCATAAAGCAGAGAAACAGATGTGTACATACGGAATTGAAACTAATTCTTGCAGAAATCTTTCCACCAATAATCACTGACTCCAGTAGTGATCTATCATGGGAAAACTTATATGTTCGTTAGCTTTAAACTTACGTTACGTAAAAGTGTTATTGTTACCCTATTTGACAGAACCATTGATGGTTCTCTTAGTGTAATATTTGACACCTGAGATTAGTCTACAGACAACTCTATGTTGTCGGACAGTTACCGTCCAAACATGTACGTTGAGAAAAACTACGGCGTTTTCAAGGGAATGTTAGCCCAAGAAAATTTCGCGAGGAACCTTCATATCTAACTATCCCTAACCATTGGCTCTAGCTGCGATGCATTTTCGCGTCCCATTGGTTTAGTCAGGGTGGCCACCCACTGGAAAGCCTGTAAAACCTGGAAATATCAGGGAAATGTCAGGGAATTTTTGCTTCATCTGAGGAATTTCAGGGAATTTTCTTGCCTCGTTTATTTTGAGCTTCCGCAAAAGTAATATAAAGGAATTTAATGGAGTTTTGAGAGCAATATAACAATTTTATTGAAAAAATTACCGTTATGTGTGTGTGATTATACTCCAGTGTCAAGTTCGTAATTATATCTGATGAATGTTTTGTCAAGTTCAGTAACAGTAGTGTCAGAAAGGACTTAAATTATTATTCTTTATTGGAAAATGTGTAGAATAAAAATGCCAAAATGTTGTTTTCATACTTGCAAAAATCAGGGAAATTTTTGGTTTTCTATCAGGGAAATCAAGGAAAAATGAGGGAATTTTCATTGTTGCAATGAGTGGCCACCCTGTTTAGTGGACCTGACACGCGAGAAATCTTGCCGAAGCCACCGTAGATTTTGTTTTACTGCTTCACGCATCTTTATTTACGTGGCTGGCAACGCTAGTCGCGTATGGCCGTTGACACGGTTTACGAGCGCGTATCTTGTTTTTTACTTGCCTCGTGTATCGTGGCTCGCACTGGGAGGTCGAGCCTCCAAGACACTCCCGCAAGCACATTGACGTCAGTGGTTGACGTCACTAGGCGTCCTCAGCTGATACGCGACGTGCTCGTATCTGCGATAAGAGCTGCCCCCAGCGCCTAGCCCGCCGGTTACAGCCAGTACACACACTGGGACATTCGCGAAAAAATATTTATCACATATTTAAAAAGACAGGCATCTTTATTTGAAAATAACTGAGGAGCAAAGTTTCAAAACCAGACATGTCCACCTTACCTAGCTGTAGAAAAAGTGAACAAACGTTATATTTTATAGCACTAACATAATTAACATACCCATTTCAATAACACATGTGTTTTTTTTATGGCGTCTTGAGTTCATACTAGTATGTAACACATCTTATTTATTTAGAAAGGGCAGTTTACTCATTTTCGGGATATGGTACATGTCTGGTTTTGAATGTTTGCTCCACAATTATATTTAGAGACGATGGTTTATCGCGGGAAAACTTGACTGTTTGCTGGATTTCAACGCACTTTTAGCTTACCAGAATATTAACTGGCTTTCCATTGTACGTGGAGCTGTTTCCTTATTTTACTAAACCAATAAGAATCCCGCTATTGCAATATTTGATGTCTATTATTGGTCCGCAGACATCTACGTCACAAGAAACTACAGTGTTTTCAGGGGTATGTTGGGACAAAATGTTTTCGCGACATACCTTCATCTCTAATTATTAGGGCCAGCAATATTTCGCGAGTTCAACGACCGACACGCTAGAATCCATTATCCTATGTATACCGAAGCCATATCATTTGTCCATTACCAGCTACTCATTCAGACAGCTGACAATAAACGAATATACGGGGCTTGAGTATGCATAGGACATTGGATTCTAGCATGCAGGTTATTGAACTCACGAATTTTTCCTAGCCCTACTAATTATACTATCGGTAGAGATGATGGATAGAGGCACGATTATTTCGCGTATTGACTCTAGGTCAGGTGTAACGTTCAGTAACGTAAGTATACTTCACTCCTTCTGTGATTAGACTATAGCTGCTTTAACACACCTTTGACGACTGCAAGCCAGTGATAAATACGGACACAAGTCGTGGGGATATCGCGTGGTACCTGTTTGTATGGTTACAAGCTAATGGATATTCGGCTTCGGCCAGTGCACGTATGGGAGATGCAAAGCAAAGTCGTCCATTTACTGAATACTAAATTGTTGAAATTATATAGTCGTAGACGTGTCTATGCATTTGTAAGTGTTAAGATACAAACTTAGCATGCGTGTCTTATCAAAAATAACTTTCCGTTTTATGTTTATTTTTGAAAAGTAGATTTTTTTCAACAAAAAATGTTACACACATTTTCCGAAGCTACGTTTGCAGAACGCTTCGTAAATATCTAGTAACGAGAAAATTACAAGCTCATACTGTCCCTTTTTTATATAAAGTCTGTTTGCAATAACGATAACATTAATATATGTTGTAACAACAGCATGAACTAACCTTCAAGCATTATGTAACCTATAAGCATTCTGAACGGACAGTTTTCGTGCGCACAAATTTTAATCAATTTTGTAGTTTTCCAAAACATTATATTAAATTTTTTCTTATGAATTGTATTTTCTGCATAACAAAAATCGTTTACTGCTACACTCTCTCCATGCGGATTTATTCCGCGTCGCTTCTAATGCACACTTCAATGAATAATATGGGATATATTAAACAATTTATTACATATTGTGTATTAAATATTTCGCCGTGTTCAATATTTGTATTATATACATTAATTTAAGCCTGCATTTATCCACACGAGCCCTTAAAAATGAAAATAAGCTCGCGTTTCCATTGCCACGCATACGAAAAATGCGTTTCTATCACCATTCCTGCCGTCTGCAAGGCGCGACAGTGTTGCTCCTAGAGTTGCTTTACATCTCCCATAGAAATGAGAAGACTAGGCTGCTGACAAACGAATACGCGAAATACTCGTGCCTCTAATGTTGGTATATCGCGAAAATGTTTTGTGCCGACCACGGTCGTAGAAGAACAGGTCTGGACACTCGCCTGGATATTTGACCCCCTTGTTGTTTGGCTGTAGTTCACCAAGTTTCCGAGAATATTGTGTTTTATTGGCGCTGCTGTTAGAGCGGTCGGACTCAAACTCCGCTTACTTATTTCCATTGTGAAATTTATAAAGTAAATAAAGATTGCTGGAGCCTTTTCTTAAATTAGTGAGCGAAGAAAGTATTTCATAAATTTATAAAAAAATACGTTTTTATAAATTGTTTATCTAGCGGAAAGGAAGTGGGCGGAGTTTAGTCCGACCGTCCTAACTGAAGCGCCAATAAAACACAATATTCTCGGTAACTTGGTGAACTACAGCCAAACAACAAGGGGGTCAAATATCCAGGCGAGTGTCCAGACCTGTTCTTCTACGACCGTGGTGCCGACATGCCCTTGAAAACACCGTAGTTAATTGCAACACATATGTTTGGGTAATGTACGTTTGACACAACGTAGTTGTCTGCAGACCAATAACAGGCATCAAATATTACAATAGCGGGATTCTTATTGGCTCAGTCAAATAGGGTAACAACTTCAAGTACAAACTAAAGCCAGCAATCTTCTGGTAAGCTGAACGTGCGTCGAAACCCAACAAACTGTCAAGTTTTCCCCGACGGCGTCTCTAATTATCGGTAAATGTGAACAGTTGCTATTCATCGTATACCGGCCAAACTACTATTGATTAAAGAGGATTAGTTTACTAGCGAGAAATGTTTCTGTTGTGGTTTGAGGTAGTCCTCCGCATATACTGTTTTCCCATTAGATTAGGGCGTGTGTGTGCTTTTGACATAGTGGGTACAGCACTCGCCTCTCACCAAGGCGATCCGGGTTCGATTCCCTGCAGGATCGCCGCTGGCGGGTTTTCTCGGGGATATCCCGTTTCCCCCGCCCTTCATTCCGGCGCTGTTCCATACTCACCTCATGTCACCCATCACAAGCGCTTAGATCTAGATGTCAAGTGCTGACTAAAATCTCTTCACTTCGTTAGGTTAGATGAGGTTAATTTCGATCGGGTCACCCAACCTAACATTTGGTTAGGTCAGGTTAGGTTACCTAAACTACAGCATTTTTTTAAAAGACCTAGGCCTACTTCTGAACATTGTAGAACAATTCTTCAGTAATGTACTATAACTTACTTCTAAAAGCAATAGTTCGGCTGGTGTACGATGAACGCTTCACATTTACCTTACTATCTGAACACCTCGATAAAATTATTTTCAAATCAAAACATAAGTATTATTGAAATTCAGTCATAATAGACCTTAGGATAGTCTCATATTAATAATTATGAAGATAAATGTTTCCATTTTTACAGATTTTGTCCGTTCAAACTCTTAATTTTCTGAAAAGCTTAGTTTTATACTCGGTAACAAAGCATACTACACAGAGAGAAAAGTTTGTTATAGTCGACCGTATATAAGAGTGTATATGACGAAACAAATATGTATTTTACGCAATTAAATTTTGTTGGGTGAAAAATCTATTAAACATGTCAACAAATTGATATTGTTGCTTTGACAAAATGCATGTTTATTAAGACTAAACCATTCTGTTGAGGGAACCAAGTCAACCAACTAACCATATATTTGGTTGAGTCAACGCTTGCAAGTTTGTTTAGCCATAAACATGCATACGGTTGACTGTACCAAACACTTTTTATCTGTGTGACGTCTAGTAATAAAATATTTACTCAGCAAAAGAGTCCCATCGAATTATGATGAGAAGTTCAGGTGTTATCCTCGATCGAGTGTTTCAGTAATTCTCTCGACATTTTAACCTTTCCGTTCTCCTTGAAAGAGAATGTTTCAAAGTATGGGTGCACTGAGATTGTGTAAGTATATTTGCAGAGCGAAGATGAATGAGGACGGTTATTTCGCGGCCTCTCAGTATCATGCCTCGTACATTGCAGTGATCATGATGGATGAAAAACTGGTTCTGCCTTCGGCTGTTTTCGCCTCGCCATTATAGGCTCACACTAAGCAGCTCCTAATGATGAGTTCTCTTAATGTCATGGTTCATCTTTCTTCACGAAACTGTGCTTCCTTGCCACTGTATCTCTCTTCACTGACAACAGTTCTAAATGAATGTTGCTACAATGTAGGTTAATGCCATGATCTGTCATTTCTACTGCCTTAATGGTAATTATTTTTCATTTTTAAACGAAAACAGATATCGAAAACCTATTGCACAGGTTCGTTAAAAAATTGTTTTTACTCCGTACTCAAAAATTTTTTAGACAATAATTATATAGGTCAGGTCAATTAGTTAATTAATGACAATTTACTTAACTGAATAATTTCCTGAAACCATTAGGTATTTTGTCTTGGAAAAAAAATTGTTAACGTAACAAACTCTTTTTTCGAAACAAAAATGGGCCTTAATGTAAATGTGATAAACCTACGAAATTATGTAAATATTTTTACGATTTTTCAAGCAACATTGTGACCTATTTAACATTAGTTTTTGTATCTTTTAGATAAAGTTATATTATACAGAATGTTTCAGTTCAGGTAAAGTGTTTATCGAAGCCTTAGCAACTCCACGATGTGATTAATTTGTAATGTGACACTCCGTTTACATTCAATCATGGTTTAATGTCGGCTATTTTTACTTTTAAAATATCATGTAAGCCTATTAAAGAAAAACTACGCGAAATCGTGGGTTATCTATGAAATGTAAGGAAAGTGGACTTTATGTCATGTCGACAGCGAGGTCATTATATAGACGGTGACAACACAACTTGGTACAATGACAGGAGCTGGGAGAGGAGTCGGCCATGGCCTTTGTTAAGTAACCATCTCAGCATTCGCCTGGAGCGATATTGGGAAACCACGGAAAATTGAATTCGGTATGCTCGGAGCGTCCCCCTGACTGCAAATCCAAGGTGTTACTGTTCACTAGTGGATTAATTAATCACCGTAAGGTGTAGATGAACACGTAACAAAGTAAAATTTAAATAATAATTTCAGTGGCGTCATTTAGGGGGGGGGAAGGGGGACTAATGCCCTCCTTGGATTTTGAATTTTAAGTGCATAAAATTTAATTTTTGTATTTTGTTATTAATACAATGCTACTTAAGCACATAAAACTGACGTGTTATTATTAAAGTTTCTAATTTGTACACGCTTAATTAATAAAAAAGCTGCAACAAGGTCACAGACGCCGAAAAAAAGTCTTGCCCCCCCCCCCTCCCCTCCCCCCATTCCAAGAAAAACCTGAGATGGCGCCCCTGAATAATTTACGTGAAGGAAAAAAGACCAAATTAGTTCAATTGTCTTTGTGAATTGTCTCTCCTCCTTAACAAAAATAAATAAAATAAAATAAACTTTAAAACACCTTGCATATTCACCTCACCCCAACTGCCAATTTTTTTTTATTTATGTTTCCTCTTCTTAATGCAGGACATGTTCTTTGTCTGGAAGTGATATCTTGAAAGGTTACTTAGGTCAGTATAATTTGTAGAGCCGCGATTTTATGGCGAAAATATTTGTGCAACAGTTGGTTTCAATGTGTCATGTGCTCATCTGCAGTTCTGCTACATCGTCTGTGATTGGATGATTTTACTCTCACTTGCCTTGGTAAATTACAGACGTGCGGCGTCACAATAATCTTATTCTGATTGGTGCAGACAAATGAGAGACGTGTCTGAATAAAGACAAGCTGCTAATAACCATGAAGCGTAGCTGCCGACGTGCACGTGAGACGCTGAATCAAAGTGCGGCAAAAATATTTTCGCCACAAAATCGTGGCCTTAACAATTTGTCATGAAAATCCCCATACATGTATATATTCCTAAATATCACTGTAAAAAAAGACACCCTTAAGAGGGCGTGGTACATAATTCAACGCTAAAAGCATCAATCTATAACTGTAGGTTTCTTGAAGCCAATTTGCGAAAATTAAACAATACCAATCCTAGACAATAGTTTTAGCCAACGTTTCAAACAAAATGTTTCCAGTGTTACGAACTTATGAGGCACAATCTCTGACGCTGGAACCTCGTGCATTTAACTGCGGCGTAAGAGATCATGTGTAACGAATTAGTAATCCTGTATAAATATTTACTCATAATTTTGGCGAATACCATAATCTAGGATTGTCATTGAGTATTATATCCATATTGACTTCGAAAAAAAAATTTTAGAAATCAATTGATGTTTTCAGCGTTTATTTTTCTACCACGCACTGTAAACAGTAATGGAAGTTTTTAGTCTATACAGAGTGAATTGAAGAGATTTTGGTGAACAGTAGATCTTTAGCGCTGGTGAGGGGTGACGTCATGTCTGTAGCAGCCCCGGATGAAGGACGGGGATGAAACGGAAGATCCCTGAAAGAAGCCCGCCGACCAACAACTTAGTTCGGCACGAGTCTTACAAATGATAATCCGGGGACCGACCTCGCCGGGAATCGAGCCCGAGTCGCCTTGGTGGGAGGCGAGTGCTCTATCCACTGCGCCAACCACAGAGCATATGGGAACTTGCCATGCTTAAGCTTGTGGATAGAGCAAATGTTTAGCATTGTTAGTATACATTTCACTGTCTCCTAAAAATGTAAAAGAACACAAACGTTCATGAATTGTAAACAATTTAACATACATTATATCGTAAAACCCATTTTACTCCAGATAAATTACAGTGACAGTGTTAGTTACAAAATGCTATCAACGAATTCTAATCTATGGTACACTGATTTATAGGAATGTTGATAGCAAATGTGTTTTTAACATTGCAGAAAACACCAATGTTACTAACAAAGTTGTAAGACTGATAAACGAAAGTTAACAGCAATGTTGATGACAAAAATGCTTACAGCATTGCTGATAACATTGCTAGTAACATTTGTTACCAACATCCTCTGATCTAGACCGCCTTAGAATGTGCCCGGGAAATATTGTTATCAACAGCGTTGGTGAAAAGTTATTTACATGTTTCTTAAATACATTACTTTGGTTGATAGCAAATGTTTTCAACAAAATGCTGGTAACAAATGTTATTAAGTTTTTTAGAAATACAATGTTGGCAATAATATTAATAACATAATATTTTCAACGGTTTTCAAGTATTGTTACAACATTATTAACTTTGTTGAAAACACGTGTTTTTAGCAATATTATCATTGGTGTAAACTAAGCTTAACACTTCTTTACACTGGTGTGGTAAATTACAAATAATTTTTTTAAAGTGTACACCGTCTGCGAGATCTGCAAGGGGTCACGCTCGTATGTTGTCCTGCATGATTATGATGCCTATGGGCGGACCACCAGGTGCCATTGTGTGGAGGAAGGGACAAAAAATAAACATGCCGTTACAGCATCGCGATTACATTGTGTTTATTGTGTCCACGTGATCGTTTATTCATTAGAGAATCACATACGTGTTCGTAGATACAGGACCTGTATTGCTACGTGCGAAGTGTGAAGAATTTCTCAGCGAATCTACACACATCAAAAAAAGTATTGCATCGCCTCGGTTCCAATATCGGTTGAAGACTGACGCTGAACGGTTATATTACATCAAGAACATAGTTCCTTTGACTGTTTCTAGATATCAGTACTCCTGCCCAAAGATGTAAACTACCATGTATGAGCAGGGCCTATTTTATTAATTTATTTACTGTCTTATTTTTCAAATGGCGAAGTTAAGGCATGTAGCCTTCTCTTACACTTAACCATTTTTTTCAGATGCACAAAATAAAATTACATAAACATAGAACTGCCAAAAAGTAAGGAAAAAAACGAATAAAAACTAATGATGACTAACATGACAATACAACAGACCACTTTACATATTCCTGTGAAGTAGCGACTAATAAACACTCGTACAGAGTTTATGATTTTTCAAAAATATTCCCAACACAAAGTCCTAGCTCGTTGTTATGTAGATATGCAAACATTTACGTACACACAAAACAAAAAATCTTAAAGAATAAAATTGATTAATTTTGTCACAAGCAAGACAACAACAATGTAGCACTTCACAAAAATATCAATCAATAGTTAATTTTTACTAACCTTAGGCGGCCGATTGTTATATATATATATATATATATATATATATATATATATATATATATATATATATATATATACACATATATACACACACACATATACATATCGGCTAAGATCCTGCACAGAATAGTAACACAATTAAAATAGACTATTATAAATTTAAATTCACACATACAATATTATAAATACACATACAAATATTAGTCGGAGGGCGTACAGCAGCCGATCAGTTCCAATCATTCCACCTGGTGATCAGTGGCGTATCGTGGTCGTGTTCCAAGGCATGCAATATAAGCTCCGACTATACACTTTGAGCACGTTGATTTACTGCATCATATCTAGTGATGTTGGTTAGGGATCCCTGTTTTTCGCGAAAATAATTTTGCCTCACTTTCTTTCGGTGCCTTACGCGCAAATCGGCAGTTCTACTTCGTGGTAAGTTATTGGATATTTTAACTGTCACGAGCCTTGACATTCTACCGGCAAATCACAGACGAGTGGTGTTGCAGGAACGTTATTGTAATTGGCTCAGTCAAATGAGATACGGCTCTTCGCACAGACACGCTGCCAATAACCATGAAGCATAATTGCAGATGTGTACGCAAGTCACTGAAACGAAGTGGGGCAAAATTCTTTTCGCGAAAATCAGGGTCCCTAAGTATTGCATCAGCATCACCTGTAGTGGCTTATCGTGGTAGTGTTCCAAGGCATACGATGCTACGCAGTGACTATACTCAACACTGAGTTGTCTGTGGGACCATTAGACTCGTAGCAGCAGGTACACTCTTCTTCCAGTAGCGTACAAGAGGCAAGTCAAGTCTTGTCGCGAAAATTAGCTTTTCCTAGCAGTACTTGTTTTGATGTGTGTATGAAGGGTGAAGGACGATTGTTAGGGACTTTGAAAACTTCGCGTTTTCGAACGGGCGCACGATAAAATTTAAAAATATGTTGAATTTTTATCAATTTTGCTATTGGCTCTTGTTGACTTCACTTATTTAGAGAGACATGCAAAATTCGCGTTATCATTTGGTACCAAACTAAACTTCTTTTTTCTATACATAACAGAGCATAATCTGCGATTCAATTTATTACGAACTTTTATGTGTTGTTATTTACGTGTGTTACGTCTTCACAGAGACTGGACTTTCTACCGTGTAAGCATTCTCGGCGGCAAGTCACGACAATATCGGCCAGCGGGAGACGTCGAACGAGCCTATAGTCAATTGGAGTCTAGTCATCTGTCAGAAAATAACGCGAATTTTGCACGTCTTCACTTATTTGTAGGGCTAGGAAAAATTCGCTAGTTAAAGGCGTTCGAGTGGTGAAAAATTATAATTTTATATTAGTTTGAAATAGTGATAGTTTTGCAGACATTACTTAAGAGTACATTTACCTCTAACGAAAAAAAAAATAGCTCAGCCAGTTTTCTCGTAATGGCACTTCAAAGCCAAAATTTGCATATTTTTACTTCATACAAAACTTGAAAACCAGTACATATATTGAAATGGTAAAAATTACATCAAAACTACACGTAACTGTCTACGGCTTGAAGCATATAAAAACCCATTATAAAATATTTTTGTGTTTGAAATAAATTTCTAGAAGTAACAAAAAAAATTTCAATTTTTGAAATTTTTTATTTAACATAAAATGTTTTGTTATAGGTCTTATTTGCTACAAGCCGTAGACAGTGACACGTAGTTTTGATGTGATTTTTTCCATTTAATTATGTTAACTGGTTTTCAAGTTTTGTATGAAGTAAAAATATGCAAATTTTGACTTTGAAGTGCCATTACGGGAAAACTAGTTGAGCTAATTTTTTTTTCGTTACATGTATGTGTTCTCTCAAGTAATGTGTACAAAATTAACACTATTTCATACAAATATAAAATTGTAATTTTTCACCACTTGAACAACCTTAAATGACCTTCATGCTAGAATCCAATGTCCTATACATACTCAAGCCCCGTCTATTCGTTCATTGTCTGATGTCTGAATGAGTAGCTGGTAATAGACAAATAGTAGAACTTCAGTATACACAGGATATTGGATTCTAGCATGTTGGCCGATGAACTCATGAAGTATTCCTAGCCCTACTTATTTGAAACCTCGTGGAGGGCGCTGAGCGAATAACAAACATGTAACTAAATATTGCCAATGAGCTTCGTTGTACCTTGAGAACACATATTGGAACCTAGCCTACACGTCAGTGAGCTCGCGAATTTTTTTCAGTCTCTAACGATGGAATTCATAATTAGGGACACCTATTTTTCGGGAAAAGATTTTGGCCTCACTTTGTTTCATTTCCATACGTGCATATCTGCAATTCTGCTTCATGGTTATTGACAGCGTGTCTATGTGAAGAGCCGTATCTCATTTGACTGAGCCAATCACAATAACGTTCCTACAACATCACTCGTCTGTGATTTGCCGGTAGAATCTCTAAGCTCGTGACAGTTAAAATATCCAATCACTGACCACGAAGCAGAACTGCAGATGTGCACGTAAGGCACTGATACAAAGTGGTGCAAAAATCTTTCCAGAAAATATGGTGTCCCTAAATTTCATCCAAACTTTTCTGAAGACTTACATTTGATGACTAGAGGTATTGGAAATTCGCAGCAATCTTTCGCGCCATCGTGTTTTGGAAATCAGTATGCAGCCTGTCCCGTGTATGTTTCGAGGATGGGTATGTGCGGCACAAATATTCAGTAGCGATGTACCAATGTTATCATTGGCCCAGTCAGACGGGGCACATCTATACGGAAAGAAGAACGTCACACATGGACACGCTATATCGAATCCTATCAAACAGTGGACTTTTACCACGATAAATCACTGTCCTTACTAATGACTAGAAAAGATGGTTTATCGCGGGAAAACTTGACTGTCAGCTTACCAGAAGATTACTGACTTTCGCTTGTACGTGGAGCTGTTGCCCTATTTGAATGAGCCAATAAGAATCCCGCCATTGTAATATTTGATGTTGTTATTGGTCTGCAGGCAGTAACGTTGCGACAGAAGTTTATAACCGAATAATTTATGTTGCAAGAAGCTACAATACATCCAAGGGTATGTTGGCACAAAATATTTCCGCGGTGTAGCTTCATCTCTACTGATGACATTTTGAGTAAATAACTCACTTTAAGTGTATTTTGCGCTAACGCATACGTTATTAATTCTTTTTTAATTTTTAGGAAACCTTAAGTCCACCATTTCCTACTTATGCTGGTTTTCCGAGTTTAATTTTTTAATACTGCAATGGATTAGATAATCTCAAAACCGCTACATAGAAATGTTAGAAATAGTTTTTAGTATGTTTTCAATATTTTCCAAAACGTAATTTTATATCATTTTGGTTAGTTATCGACTTATTTAAATTTGTTTAAAGTCGATAACTAGCCAAAATTATGAAAACTTATATTTTGGGAAAAAAATAGGCTACAAAGTACAGACAATACCCAACAATTCTGTGTAATGGTTTTGCGATGTCTGCTGTCTTTCAAGATTTAAAAAATAAAACTCGCAAAACCAGCATAAATAGGAACCGTGGTCTGAAGGTGGCTGCCCGGGTGAACGTTTCTCGAGCATAAGAGACATAGAAGTGCTGAAACTGTAAGGACGACATAGTACGTGCATCAAGCCTTACCCTAGCCTCTAGGTGCAAGTCACAGAACTGGCGTGCTGTCTTCTCTCCGACAACTCGCCTCTATCAGACTTTCAGTAGGGACGCTACATATATTCCAAGTAATATTAAAGATATAACTGTTTTGTGCACGCCCATGCCGTTCTAAAAATTCTCCACGAAGATTTCCATGCCTAAAGACCACAAACACTCCCCCCCCCCCCCATTTTTGGCTACCAGGAAATGACTTCTAAGAGACGAATGGAGGACATGAAATGGGTACACACACTTTTTAAAACAGATATTTGTACTCTTTCACGCACTTTAAGTAGATAGGGAATCTTCTGTCGGCCAAAGCTCTGTACACTGCTTGCCGGCCTGAACAGGCGGCTACCTTTATAACAGTCTAAATGAACTGAAAATAGAATTTTAAATCTCGTAATTTTTTTTTTTTTTTCAAATATGTAGCACTACGTTTTTAACTTTGGAAATTGCTTGGATCTTTGACGGAACAATCTGAGGGGGGGGGGGGAATCGTAAAATTCTATATATAATGGTCAACCGGTAGTGTTTTATTGTCATCTTAAGTAACAGCGAACCAAGATACACGTTTATGCGTGCGACGATTCCTCTACTGTAACTTATTATGAACAATTTTTACAGCGGACTTTCACTACCAACGTAACCATTATATAGTCAATTTAGTGCATACGCTATTGCGGGCCAGTGTTACTAATTTCGGTTCTGTTTGGTTCCTTAACGGGCAGTTCACCAAAAATTTTAATTGTTTTGATAATTTTTATGTTTGTACAAGATATGGTTTGCTTTGTAGTCGAGGACTATGACTACATATTTTCTGTTACGAACATTATTATCTCTTATATATCTTGTATAATATCATATCAAAGTAACAAAATTTTCATTAAATGGCTTTGTACTAGAAAGTAAAAGCAACTGACTTACCGAAATTTAATAATTAACACTGACTAACAGTGTCACGGGCTACGTCAATATATGTGCAAAAACAGCACTGAATATTTTGGCATTAAAAAATATTCGAATTCGAAATTTAAAAAATTGCCAATTTTATGATCTATGGGTTTTCAAAGTTTCAGGTTCGTAAAAAAAACCATTAGTTACCAAAACATTTAAAAAAAAAATGTATAATTAGTTTTTCAAGCCATGTTTTACAAAAATTCAAGGATTGTAAAAAAATTTAGTTCTACATTAAGAAGGTAAAGAATGGAAAACTTCCATATCAATTTTCAAGTTTTTTATTATTTTTTTTATTTATTAGGTTGTTTAATGAAAATGTATAATGATGTTATTTTGACATAGTAAACTTACTAAACAAATTTTTGCTGACTATATTATATCAGTATTAGAGCTGTGGAGCTGATCTATAAAAATTAAAAAATAGTTTCTCCTTCATGTGAAAGTAGAATTTTTGATGTAGAAGGTTTCCATTCTTCGCCACCTTCGTGTAACAAATAAGTTGTACGTTAGAGCAGTATTGCACTCAAATCCACGAGTACACCTGGTTGTACTATGGGAAGGGTGTAAGAGGGGAGTGTGACACTAGGCTGGGTGCCCACCCCTCACTCTCCTCTTGCAACCCCTCACCTACTCTTCTAGATCCTGCAAGCCGCCCCCGCCGCATTGTTCGAGGGTCGAGGCTGGCTAATTCTGGACCGACACTTGTTCTGTTTTACACCCCCCCCCCCCCCCATGCGACGGAACGATGCCAAAATGTCCGCACGTTCCGGGTGCCAGCCAAGGGCACCGAGGGAAGGAGGGGAGAGGGGGGGAGCACGCAAAATTTAGAACACCACGCGGGCCTTACGTCCGGCGGGGTCGGCGTGCAGAGCTCTCTCGTAGAGATATTCGTCATTTTGCAGTCTTGTATTTTGTGGCGTTGATTTTCTTTTGGGTTAAGAGGGCGTGGTACATAATTCAAAGTTTAAAAGCATCAATCTATAAGTATAACTGTAGGTTTCTTGAAGCCAATTTGCAAAAGTTAAAAACAGCGATCTTACACAATAGTTTTAGCCAACGTTGTGAACAACATTGTTTCCAGTGTTACGAACTTGTGAGGCACAATCTCTGACGCCGGAACCTCGTGCATTTAACTGCGGTGCAAGAGATCACGCGTAACAAATGAGTAATTCTGTGTAATTATATACTCATAAAATTGACAAATACAATTATCTAGGATTGTCATATTGGCTTCGAAAAAAGTCTAGAATTCAATTGATGTTTTCAGCGTTTATTTATCTACCACGCCACTCTTAACCTAACTTCAGAATAAAATGCATATTGAAAGAATTTTAGACATTATAAATCTTTCTTTGCTGTAACTCTTTTTATAGGTTGTTCGGAATGCAGTAAGCACTAAAGATTTAACTTTCGAAGGAAAATCACCAGTCGTTACTGCATACATTTCCACATTAATAATAGTAACTTTTCTCCATGCGCGGTTGGCAGTGAATTGCCGAATATAGTTCCGTGTATTTTCCTATTTAAATACACCAATACGGAGATAAAATTGCTGAATTCGACAACTTGTTTTTTTGTATAATTAATAAACTTTTTTTAATCAAACTATATAGGTTACTACCGACTGCACAAACATCAAGTGACATGTCCAGAGAGGTTAGAAATTTTAACGTCGTTAGCCGTTACGGGCGGAACGATACGAATTTGGCTGAAAATAGAACTTCAGCTGGTGATTTTTGAGTGCTCACTTTATTCTGAACCGCCTATACAGATCTAATTGCAGTTAAAAAATTCTTATAACTTTCTTAACTGCAAGTTAGATCTGTAATAATTTACGGCAAACAAAGATTTATGATGCAAAAAACGGTATCAATATGTATTCTATACGGCAGTTAGGTTAATGTTCCATATATTTACCCAGAAGAGATAGACGCGCGCTCAACCGCAGTCCAAGTTTTACCACGGTAGAAGCATTGATACGCCTTGTGACGAGGGATGGCCACGTCCGATCCGATTAGCCGCTGAATCGACTAATTTACTAATTTGTTACGATTTCTCAACTTAATCGAATCTACTCTAAATTTTCTTTTCTATTACGGGACTGAATTAATTCATTTTTGCCGATTAATATTTTTTTCCTACCACCGGGTTACCTCAGACAAGATTAAGTACAGACGAATTTTCCTGTTATACACTGTAATAAATTATTTGTAACTTCTCCGCACCGATGTACAAGAATGTTAAGAAGCTGCGTATGATAGACTTCGTCCCATACGTCAATGATAGTATTTCTATTAATTCTAGTAAACAGTCGAGGTTACACTATAACAATCGTGAATAGAATCACTGATCGACAGTTGTACATATATTTAGAAGCTGAAGTGTCGTAAGTGTTCCATGCTGAATTTTATTATTTTTAGCCTTTTTTAAATTTTAAGAGGGCGTGTTACATAATTCAACGCTAAAAGCATTCATCTATAACTGTAGGTTTCTTGAAGCCAATTTGTGAAAATTAAACAACAGCAATCCTAGATAATAGTTGCACTTTATTGCATTAAGTTGAACTGTTTTGCACTTTCTTCCACTAAATTGCACATGCACTGAGTTCCTTGAACTTGCATTAAATTGACTAATTAAACGTAAATATCCCTAATTAACATAATCTATCCTAACCCGTCCTAAACTTACCCGACCTAACATAACCAGACCTAACCTAACCCGACCTAACCTAACGCGACCTAACCTAACCCGACCAAACCTAACCTGACCTGACCTAAACTATCTTGCACTATGTTGAACTTTCTTGCACTATGTTGCACTTTCTTGCATTAATTTGCACTTTCTTGCTCTATGTTGCACTTTCTTGCATTAAGTTGCAATTTATTGCACTATGTTGCACTTTATTGCTTTAAGTTGCACTTGAGTTCCTTCAGCATGCATTAAATTGACTAAAATAATATATACCTATAGGCCATTCGGAATAAAGTGAGCACTAAAGATTTAACCTTTGAAAAAAATCACTAGCCGTTACTGCATATACATCACCACTAACAAGAGTTACTTTACTGCTTGTATGGTTGGTAGCGATTTATTGTACGTAGTTCCGTGTATTTTCCTATTTGAATACAACATTAGTGAAAGAACATATGATGAACTCGACCTG
>PNEQ01024931.1:0-28306 GCA_003012365.1 Medauroidea extradentata | reverse complement strand
TGTCTGTTCCAAGTCACTGTGTGAAAAAGTTCGTTATTTCTCCCTGGACCTCGTATCGGCTGGTCAAACACATGGTCCTCGTGAGATACAATAAATCCACCCTTGCCATACACAAATCTTACAAATAATTTGATTTCCAAAATTTCATTGTGTGTATAGGATCACAAAAATTGCCCCATCACACTGATATACATTTGTCGAACATTGACGATTAATTTGTAGAGGTCCTCATAATGACATTAAACTCGGCGGTCCTCAGAATATACGCTAGTCCCGTATAGGTGTGTGTGTGTATGTATGTGTGTGTATATTTATTTATTTATGTTGTGTTGGGTTCGGTTACTACTACTACTAATGATGCGATACGCCCTTGCGTTCTCGCGGGAACAATGCTGTATCTCGGCTCACATTCCACACCTCCATTCCTGCCGGCCTCTCCAGGTCAACTGCCCTGTGCTACCAACTGCCTGATAACAACAATTTATTTATTTATTTGTCTTCCATCTCAATCATCTGAAGTAGAAGGTACTTGATGCTGTATCAGTCTTTGTGCTTTATGTTTCTGTCACTTTCTACCCTGATATAAACTCCAGCAGCCTGCTTGCAGATTATTATGTTACCTCTTGCCTACCATGTTTCTGCCCTCTTTTGTTTGATGGGTTCTGTGGTTGTGATGTTGTTAGACTACTTTTCTTCCCACCGTGAAATTCTGGGTTCAGTTCTTGGTGGTGTCTCTCTTGATTGTGTAATGTGAGAATGTACTTGGTGAAAGTTAAAGTTTAAGTCAGAAAAAAAAGTAACTGATTAAAATTTATAGGTAAACTGTAAACATGGGAATGTTTAAAAAGTCCATAGGAATTTATAGAAGGGAACATGGTAAATTTAATGAAAGGTTTGCTCAGTCAGGGCACCAGTTTTTATTTATTACCAGGTTAAATTGTCTTTAAATAATTTACGGCTTTAAAAAGGCAGGTTTATGAAATAACCCATGATATTTTATACACCGGTTGACTCAGGGTGAAGACAGCAGATGCCGTGTCTAAGCTGCCTGTTGTATGTGGGATTACTTCACACATGTATCCAATACCTATCCATTTTCAATGCCCTCCATAGAGAGGTGAGCATGCTACATCTATCCTGAAAATATCTTATGTTCAAATGGGTTGTGACTGGTTGGTTTACCTCTTCTGAAAATCTTTCTGCCACATACAATTTTAATTGGGTGTGGTGGTGAATGGGACAGTTACTTTTTAAACCCTTTTAACATTAACTGTACCAGTATGAATATTTGTTTTTGTTCATGTAGAAATATTTAGTTACTAACTCAAATGTTGGTTTATTGTCAGATTGGTGAACCAGTTATAATTATTTTTAAAGATGTTTTGGGTTAACATCAACAGTTTTTTATTTTTATAATAGTTACAGATTGAACTATGTAAGTTTTGCAGTTCAGATGCTTAATTTTTATGTTTTTATTCATCTTGTTATTTCTAGTTCAAATATACTTATTTTTCCTATGACTGCCATTTTTCAGGCCTTCGCATGAGATTTATGCTAAACAAGCACAGCTACTGTCAGAAATACAAAAACTCCTGCAGAGAGTTCCACCTGCCTGTTGAAGTAACAGACTCGCAACAACTTTACTACGACTGCCCGTGGGCTGGCCCGACTGACAAAGATTACGAAAACAACTACTATGGCTTTGAGTATGATGCAGTTGACAACAAGGGACAACGTGAGCACCGGCAATTTTTGCTGGAAGTTCCTTTTTATAGGCTTAAACGTGAGTGCTGGTCTTCGTCCTGCGTTGTAAATGTTTTGTGATCACAAGGTTGTTAACTTAATTTTGTAATTGTGCAAAATCCAGGTGGTGGTGGTGTAAAATTCAAGTAGTGTTATAAAACTTACGTTGTTTTCTCCAGACTTACAAAATCTAGGTTTGTGTTTTCTGTCTACAAGTACCATCCTGTATTTTTGCTTATTATCTTTTTTGAAAAATGTAATTATACTACTAGTTTCACTTCCTTTTCCTGCCATATCTTTTCAGATACTTAAATGTACGTCTAGAGGTGTTACCCTAAAATTTGTTTGTGTTAAATAACTATACTTTAAGGCCATGATCTTTCATTTTTTTCAAACAATAAGAAAGAACTTAAATATTTTTTAACTTAATGCTTTGAAAAAATTTGGGACTGTGTATAGTCATACGATACACAATTTTGGCAGAGCGTTTTTAAAAATAATGTACCGTTTTCTAGCAAAAAATTATTTTGCTTAATTTTGGCTTATTTGACAACAAAATATGTGCGATTTCAGGGGCAGAAATCTAAATAACTGTTTGGTGTATTGCAACAGAAAAATTCTGATACACACAATGCTATGTAAGTGTTAAAACTGCCAGAATGATTTTTTGATAAATGTATTTTTTACTTTATAAATAACCTTTTGGAAACCACTGCAAAACTAAAGACTTGTGTACTCTAAAGGCATCAGATCAGTAGGCATTCACGCTAATATCAATGACAGTCAATTAGTATTCAAGTAATAGTGTCATTAGCCAATTTTTTTTGTAAAGTGAGATAGACCTGAGAAATATACAGATTATTTTTAAAACACTTTACATCAAGAGTCTTCCTTCCTCATTTGAGCCATTACTCGATTGACATATTCTAGAAAACTCTTTAATCCTGTTATGCACTTAGAATCCGTACTAGCACATTAGACAAAAACAGCTTATGAACTGCATACTTTGTACTCTTCCATTCTTATATGATATATGGGATAGAAATATGGGCAACAGTGATTTTCAGACTATAAAAGAAGGCCATCCGTATTATATGTAATGCAAGACCAAATTCCACATGTAAACCCTTATTCGGTAACTTGAAAACTCTTCCCATCTATTCGGAATATATTTTATTGTCTTTTATTGTTAATAAAACATAACGTTGAAAATTTTGTAGAAATTCAGCTCCATGTAATACAAAAAACCACCATAAATTTAAACCTAAATGTCACAATATACATAGCTGCATTCTCTAAAGGAATTCAACATAGGTCCGTAACCCTATATAATAAATTAGCTGGTGGTATAAGACCGAGTGAAAAAGAAGCAGAATTTAAGAAAGAACTTATACAGCTAATGAAATTCACAAATTTTAAAAATAGTCTTTAGTTACAAAAATGCCAAATTATTTGTAGGTATAAATTATGTGTATGTATAAATAGTGATTAGTACGGTATGTACATATGTATAAATTGTATCACATACAATTTGTAATTTAGTTGGTATGTATAATCTTTTGAGAACTATTAAGTGAAACAAATTTTTTATATGCCAAAGCTTTGTAGCAATTGTGGTTATGTATGCATGTTATGTATGTGTATAATATAACTGATCTTGTTTGAGATAAATTGTATGACAAAACCTATATCCCTTTAGCAATATGCTATTAATGGGATCAAATGATGGATATTGAAATAAGTAAATAAATTACGAAACAGCTGCAAAACAAGAGGCCAATCACAAGAAACCCAGTTTGAACTGAAACCTTTACATCACAACAGCAGTAACCAGAAAGTAAATGACAGTTGTTTAATTAAACTAAAGATTGTGTTGTCCAACCTACATGTCAAAGAATCTGTAAATTTTCCAGGTTTGTATTAGTTTAGGATGGAGCTGTATACTCATATTTGTTTTCTGCCTGGAGCAGCAAATGTGACCAACATCACAGCTTGGCCTCTGTTCGTGTATGTGGACATATCTAAAGCACCCATTTTGACAGTGCACTGGACTGCAGCACCTCGCTGGCTTGGTGGTGTAGAGTATGACGTCCATGGCTACAACGTCAAACTTTTCTATAACACAAGTGCAGAAGGCCCAGAGGTGTCTCACCTGCTGGATTACGTGAGGGCAGACCAAGAACTGCAGCTCACGCATGATGTGGGGCCTGCCTCCGGAGCATATCGCTTCGGTGTGCAGATCAGCCATCCAGAATGTGGCGCCAGTGGCTGTCACATCTCCTACTCTCCACCAATCAACATTAAAGGTGAGGTGTTTAATTTAGAAGAGGTAGTAATGTTTTTGATGAAGGCAAAAGAATGATTGTGAGGCACTATATGTTTGGTGTTTTTGGAGAATGTTTGGTAGATTTTTTGTATTTGATAATGATGTGAATATTTTTGGTTTTTATTTATTGTTACGTATTGCAAAAGTGATTTTGAGTATCGTAGTAATACTGTAGCATTAATTAGATTGTACTTAAAGAGTTTCATCAGTATGAATATTTTTTAATTTTTAATTCAGTTTTTGCTTACAGTATGTACAGTACTATGTTTCGTTGTTTCCCAAGAACTCTAATATAAAATCTGCAACTACGAGTAGGCTTTTTTCATTAGTTGTTTTGATTTAAGTGAAATTAACATGGGAGGGACCACTGATGATAAAGGTTAGACGTGATGATAAAGGTTAGACGTTCACAGATAGTGGAATATCATCAGTACACAGTCATCCATTGTAAAAGTATTTTAAATGAATCTGTATTTGCTAGCATACATTATTATTGTTTGTAATATACACGTAATTACTATGTAAATAATTTATTTGTTTTATTTGCCTATAACAAATCATATTAGTGCAACGGAAAAACAGTATGGTTTGCAAAATCAAAATTGTGCTATAATAAATGTGTTTTATTAAATCTGAATTCGTTGTAAGTACAGTATACCCTCGATCCAACAACACCGCACGGTGCCAGACAATTATGTTGTTAGATCGTAGATGTCGTTAGTCCCGGTCCTGATGTAATTAATTTTGACTCCCACCCCTCTTTTTTTAAGTGTATTTTATTTAAAAGTTAGTGTAGAACAACTACTCACTTAAAGTAAACATGTTTTTCATATAAATTATATTTTAGTACAATGAAAAGGTGGCTTCCAAATAAAATGGTACCCCATAATTCCAAAATTACACTCCCCTTGTATCCAGAATCATAAAAAACGAGCGCCGCAAAGTTTTGGATTGCGAATAAGGCTCATACTTGGTCATGTGCAGTGTAAATATTAAGTAAAAATAACTTGATATATGATCAAAAACATTGTACGCTGTTTAAGTCAGAAAATATATTATATAAAAACTGAAAACAACTTCACGTCGCAGGAATGAAAGATTGTATACTGCGTGCGACGCAACTCTTCACTCCACAACTCCTAGCGCCGCTGGCCTACAAGTTGATACCGCACACTTAAATGGAACCTTTTTTTGTCATAGTAAAGTAGAAATAAATAGAGGCAATATAAACACAACTTTTCATCGGCACAAGATAATGCTTGAGTACAGTCAATTTTATGTGTTACGAGCGGTAATAAAATAAAAACCTTATCAGCCCATATGTAGCATACGGGACTAATTGTATTTACGTCATGGGCAGTTTTTACATTGCAGCAACCTGCACAGCCACATGTGTCACGTGCAGAGTGATCAGTAACACAGCAGAAGTTGTCAAGGTCAAGTACTGTTCAGAGCTAATGATAAGGCCTCATTCAGGAATGTGGCTGGGGATAGCGACAAGCAGAGATAGAAAACTGTGTGGCCCTAACCACAACCCCACTTGCTCTGCCCTGGCTTCTCAGCTCCCTACAGTAAGGTAGGTAGGTATTGGCCAAGCTCAATTCTAATGCGCACAACCTAACGTGAAGCTAGAAAAAAAAATTATGCTGAATTGTTTTCTTTTTTGCTTCTTTAACGGACAGTGTCATGCTGGTCCTTTTTTTTCTGCCCTGCTGTAATGACGAAAACAAAAGTCTCTTCACCCCCCAACCCTCTAGGGCCTTATGCTGAAAATCGTGCGACTTGTCAGGCTGTTAGACTTCAGTCAAGTGGTTGATATCGTATGTGAGTTTGTGTGTGCGAGATTTGGTATGTTGGGGGCCTAAGCTCGAACTGCACTCGTGAACCATACGAGAGCCGTTGTATACGTCCAGACCGTGCGAGTTGGTACTCTCTCAGGAGGCACCGTTCAAAATGACAACTCGTATACATTGAGTGTAATAAACAGACAACAAGGCCGCCATGGCAAATGCCACCTTTTTGAAATAAAGAGAGTTTGATGGCACACGTGGAATATAAGAATTATGTCGTTGTGCAAAACACTATAAAACAGCAGTACAAATTTACTGAGGTTGAAAAATACTAATTAATTGTGACTAAAGAGGAAAATTTAACAACTTACTTAAATACCTTAAAAACTTAATAAATGATATGCAATGTGGTAGGTGAGTGGTTAGAACTGCAGCGCGATAACTAAACTTTTAGGTGCAGTGAGTTCAAAACTTGGTCAAGGCAAGTGAAATTTTTTAATACATTTTGTTGTACATATTCTGTCTTCTTGATGTAATGATTTAACTTTAGTTATAAGTGCTATGATGATAGAGCAACTATAGATCTACACATTGTTGACGATTGTTAAATGTTAATGCAACCACCATTAGGAGAAGTAGAATACGAATATGCTATGATAAAGTAGAGAACAAAAATGGTATAGAGTTCAATGAGTTTTTTATTTCGTTATATGTTGCGGAAGCTCTACGTAGTATTTACTCTGTCTTTCTCCCAGTTATGATTTACTGTCAGTTTGTGATAAGCATAGTATTTTATGTTTCTTATGTAAATTTATATCATAACGATTTATATACGTCCAGCATACAATGTGTGCAAAACAGAAATAGTTGAATATTAATTACAACAAAAAAACTTGGTAAATAACTGTAGCTGTTTCCCACATACTATACAAAACTGTGATACATGTTTAAAAACAAGATAGTTGACAATGTTTCTTAATTAATCGCCGAGTGCGCGAAACTATTTTGGCTATGTGTAGTTATCGCGGGAGTGGCAGTATTTGGATTTGATGAGTCTGATTTTAATTTTGTCGATTGATAACGTCTTTCCAAGTGGTGTCGTCGCGAGTACGAATCTCGCCTCTTTTAAGGACAGACAATGCATTTCAAATAATCCTAAAAATGGCACTTGCTTTCATTGAAGCTCGGGAAGAATTTCAGTTTGCACATATTCCAACTACACTTGTCTGCTGGAAGAAAATTATTCCAAAAGAGAAAGTTATGGACAAACATGTTAAAAATCCAAGCAAAAAGAATGTGAAAATTGATACTTTCTTCTACTCTCTCAACACTATAAAAACCAGTTTTCCAAAATACTTCAGTAATGAAGCTTCAAGAGTATACAAAGACCTTGCTCCTGAAGTGGATTTCCTGTTGCATTGCCTCAAGATGACTTACAAATTATTGTAGTCTTGAGGGTAAATTTTTGATTTGTGGGACTTTTAATGGGATTGTCTTATGTTTTCTCAATCATATTTTGTCTTTCACAAAACATTAAATTAGCCTGAACAGGTGCATAATTAAATGGTGGAGGAAATCTGATGATAAAGTTGGATGATACAGAGAAGATATATGAGAACCTACAACTTTGTGTAGTGTAACTGGTGGAGAGAATAATTTTACACATCTGCACAAAGAAGCTTGTAACACAGGAAGAATGGGGATGATCTTTGAAATTCTGCATCTCTGTAGTTTGAAAAAGGTTTTTCTCACTTTGTGTATGGCTGTGCATATAGCTCTTACTCTGCCAGTAACTAGTGAGTTGATTGAATGTACACTTTCTAAAAAGAAGACTTGTCTTAGAAGCGGTATGGCAGAAGAACGGCTTGAAGCACTAGTGATAATGTCGTGCTAGTGTGATATTCCTGTAAACTCTAGTAGTTATTGAAACATTTGTATCACATTCTGTATTTCGGTGGAAATATTTAACTTCTCGTACTAGAAAACGCTATGAGCATTTTGTCTTTTTTCTTTTACACAGTTGTGCCTATTGTTTATACATTAAAGTAGCATTTATATTTAAAACATCTGACTAACTTTAAAAAATCACAAGTATTATAAGGAGAAAACTGTTGTGCATTACTTCTTTCTTTGAAAGTGTTTCAACTGTATAGATGTCTTGCAGATCAATACTATCAGCAGATGCCACTGTTTAAAAGAGAATTTTGGTTATTCGTCTTCTGTAACTGAACAATTTTGTACTCTAAATTGGTGAAGTTCATGGTAATTTAGAGAAAAATTAGTTTTGAAGGAGCCCTTTATTGTGTTGTAATAATTAATTGATAAAACAAATGATGATTTCTAAAACATGTGTGTGGCTAAAATTCTTTAATCTTACCACAGGCCAATATTTTATATACACTATACCCCCGTTTTTACGAACCCTAGATTTTAGGAAGGTAGCGATTTTACGAATATACTCTCAGGAACCATCAAAAAATTTAAAAAAATAAATAAATAAATAAAAAGTAAAGCTGTTGAAAAATGTGACAGTGCAAGTGGGATAGAAACGTTCGGCCTGTGAGCACTACTATGTATATTACACAGTTTGTCTACCCTCATTTCTTTATAATAAAATGAAATCGTACCCTTCATAGATAACAAGACAGTGACAGCTAGAGTTATATGCTTGTCTCACGGCCGACAGATGACCTACCTCGCCCACATACCTTCCCAAACATCAGCATGGGAAACGACTTGCAACATGTTTCCCAGAATCTGTCAATATCCTCACCCCCGTAGCGAAACAATACGTAGGAGACATCCAACCTGAAACCCTCCCATTCCCCTAGCTCACTGTCATGTTTATAGTAACCCGAGTAAAGATAATCTCCATTACATGTGCACAACAGGAATTTTCATTCCCTGTCTCTACTCACACCCAACCACTGAAAATGACAAATAATCACATATCTTGTATATTATTTTTCGAGTTTTGGCAGTTTTTAGTAGTTTATTTAATTTTCCTGGTGAAGTTAGAAACCTCCAGACTGTAGGATTTACGGCGCCGACATTGTGGTCAGATGATCGGCTTCATGGAATTTATCCGTCATGCAGGTGTACGTTCGTCTGCTTAGAAGAGTATTGCATCGTGGCGGAGAGTGTGTGTGACTGCAAGTAAAGTGAAAGCACGACAAAATAAAGGAGGGGGAAGCATTATCAACACTACACATCAGCCAGCCGAGCTGGAATGTAAGCATGGCAGGGCAATGGGTAAGAATGGCATAAATGACTAAGTTTGGCCTTGTTGACGGCGCTGTTTTTGCATTAACTCTATTCTTCCCGTGGTGCGCCATCGTTAAAAGGGCACAAGTACCGAACACAGTACAGCACAAAGGCATGTCTTCAAACTTCACCTGATTTTTTAAAATTCATAATTTTGTGTTGCAAAGGTTAGTACATCAGCCTCACAGACTCCGAAAAAAAAAAGTTGCGTGAATAACACTAATTTTAGTTACTTCTGACAAAAGTTTTGTAAACCTTTTTAGGTTTATTTTACACGCAATGCTACGAACATCAAGTCTACACGATCACAAAAAGGCACCTGTGCTTATTTTTTTTTGTGACATGGATTGGTCGTATTGATTGTTCGTAGGCGTGATTTTAATCGATAGACGTCTTGTCTATAGAAATGAATTTAAACTTAAGTTATTGTTTGTCTTTTTTCGTGTGAAACGATACGGATGTCAGACTATGTATTCGCGAGAAGACACTCTGTGCTCAGTGTTCTTTTTTTCTCTCTTTTGTTCTCCAGGATATGGGTTTTTCATATTTACCGTTAAAGGGGTACCCTTTTATTCGGAAGACGTCAGTGTTGTGATAAAAATTTATATTTTAATGATAACTTGTCTTACTTTCCCGCAAAACAATACGAAAATCGGGACCCCATTGGATATAGTTTGCAGAAAAAATGCAATTTCAAAATTTGGTAAAGGGGTGGAGGGTAAAATTGTCCTCAATCGATTTTACAAAGTAGCGATTTTACGAATGTCATAAACGGAACTGTCAGTCGAGGGTCTAGTGTAATATTGGTTGCAATTGCCATCAATAAGCACATGATTAATTCTGTGAAAAAATTTACTAATATCTAACCACAAACGTAATTTTGACAAACTGTGTCGCCTCTATGTGAAGATACCTAAACTGGCATGCAGTGGTCTATTTAAATAGCAGTACAAAGTGTTGATATGATGTATCTACTGATAATTCTGATTTAGAGTTTACAGGGGTTAAGACTCCAGTTGTATATTTAATGTATTGGTTCGGAAACTCCTTAAATAGCACCATTTTGCACAAAAAATTCAAAATATTTCTAGGCGAGGGGCCCCTGACCCATATATTGCTTGGTATGTACTTATATATATATATCTTGAGGTGGGTCTATGGTCACGTAAATTTTTCGCAGCATCACTCTGAGAGTAGCAAGCCACTGTTGACTTTTGTGTGTTTGACTGGTAGGCTTATGAAAGAAGTTTTAGAGCAAGTGTTTTACCTTCTTTCTCCAAAATATAAAAAAATTGTGATACAATTTTCTCTTTTTACCTGCTGTAAGACAGTTTTCTAACATGTAAAGACATCTGCAGGATTCCCAGGCCTCAATGCAAGTAAATCTTAAGAGCCCCATATTGTCTTGTATCCATTCCCTCCCTCTTTTAATAAATATGTTAATTTTGCTCAACTCTGCTTATTGTCTTATGATACTAATTGATAAGAGATTGAAGTCTGTTTATGTAAAGCTGCACTGTAACACAAATAAAATTTTAAAAATCTGACAGATATTGGTCCCCTTTTGGTTCCAGGCTCCTATGCATTTGCCCTTTCTTGCCCCTCCCCCTCTCAATATGTTGACGGCCTTAGGAACACGTTTTGTGCTCCAATTCGTTGCTCACATCGAATTAAAACAACTGCAAATGCAGGCAATGTTGCATCGGCAGCAAGCAAGCATGTCGTGTACAGCTACGAGAACGGTGCTGGTGAACATTGTTTACTCTATTACAGTACGTTTGAATTAGAAATTAACAATGGAGCATATGAGAAAGCCAATGTATTTATTTATGCTACACTATCAAGCCATCATTAAAATTTGAACTATTTTTAAACAAAACACATTAGTTAACATTCCATTTATAATGCATTTTAAAATTCTCATACATATTCTGCATTGCAGTGTTTGCATTGTAGCTGGTATATGAGGTTTTTGGCTTGTAAAATTATTTTAAAAAACTTGAGTATTTTTGAAATTCAGTTATTATAGAGGCCTAGATGGCCCTTATTTTTCTGAAAAACAAATTTTTAAATTTTTTACTCCAAAGTAAAGCATATTTAAATAAATGTCCGCTGATAAAACATCTACTCGGCAAAAAAATCTCATAGAATTTTGATGACTAGTTCAGATAATATTGACGATAGAGTATTCCAGTCATCCACTCGACATTGTACCTTTCCATACCCCTTAACTGACGATGATAGATTAGGTTTTGCGAGTCCATTTACTGTAAAACTAAACAGTTGCCTTGGTGATTTGGTGTACTTGGATTCTCCAATCTTTTAATACTAGTGAAACAGTCAAACACATTTATTAAATGTCCACAGGTTATACTTGCTCTTCCAGGGTATAATTTCATTTGAAACTGTCTGGCTATTTTAATAATTTATCCTTTCACACACACTATCATCATATCCTGCCGAAAAGCATGTGTATATGCATTATTTTCTCAAGGGGCAAAGTGGGGGAGGAGGAATGTTTACTTGTTACAAACCCTTCCTTCTTAGTCCTGAAGAAATATTAAAAACCTAGAACAACTTTCATCTAAAAAAATATTGATATCCATTCATCAGTTTGTTCAAAGTTTTATAAGAAATAGCTTGATTAGTACCATTTTGCTCAATATAATTCAAAAGTTTCCCCTCCCTCATTTTAAAGTGGTGATTGGCATTCCTGTATCAAATTTCCAGGTTGGAACCCCACCTTCCTTTTCACACAAATTCAATTTACACCATGGAGCCACATGTTTAAATGCTACACATTGTACTGTGTTTATGCTTTTTTTTTCCTCGCAATGTGGGGAAGTTACATACGCAGTATTAGTGTGAAAATTTTTTTTGGAAATAAGTCTGTGTATTGTAATATATTTATATTACATTATTAACTAGTAGTAAGTTTTATGCCAGAGACAACTGCACACAAGCTCATAAGAAAAATGGTAAATTTTTGTACATTACGGTGTCTGGGTGTGTCTAAATCTATCAAAATCGTCCAGAATTATTGATTACATTTGCCCTTCTGTCCCTGTGTTTGCGACCGTTGTTTTAGAAACCTTACACATCAGTTAGGCTAATTTTGCTGCTCTTCTAGACATTATATTTACTTCATAATACGTTCATATGGCAGCAAGACATATGCTAGTTTTTCTTCTCTAGCATAAAAAAAGGGTAAAAACATCAACCAAAGACATGTTCCAAGGCAACTAATGAAATAGACCCCCCTATCATTGCTAGAAAAGCTTCTGCTGCCCCAGATGTTTACCAATTAATTTTTTTTTAAATTTAACTTCAACCTTTGTCAGTTATATTATTACATTAACTTTACTAAGTGTGCTGGAGTCTAAAATGTTTTACTTCTGATAGGGAATTTATCACCAATATCCACACTAAACTTGTAAAAATGCCACTGTTGGTTGATTCTGTAGGAAATTATGAAGAGAACAAATTACTAAATTGTTTTTTAAGTAGTTCTAAGATTGTAATGATAAAGGATTTTTAGCCGTATGCATAAGTATCTTATTTATTTCTGGGGTACCAGAAAAACCTGCTATAACGTGGGTGTTTTTTTTTTTTTTTTTTCGATATGGGGTCGAATTGAGTGTGTGATAGCTATGAATTTCAGTTAGTGACACACAAAATAGTGAATTTGAAGCTAGTTCAAAATTGTTGACTCCCTTCCCCCCTAGTCTGAGAATGTTCTTCACGCTGTTTTCGATTGTTTTTATGTAACATTCAAAACCAGAATAGGATAGTTGAGGTTAAAAAAAAACGGTAGTTAATTCTTTGAAATTATATTTAGTATGCCTTGGTTACAGAAAGTTTTAATGTTAGACTGCTGAAAGACGGTAACATGTAATTGTTTTACTGAAAAAGTGAATTGTTTTTTTAGAAAGCAAAAAATATCCAGGATTTGTGCTAAAATCAGGGTTTAATTGATACTGCTTGAATGCATGTATTGGTTGTTTTCTCTCCCCCTCCACAAAATAAACAGTATTTTGCCAATCCTGTCTGATAGGGTTTCATAACTGTTTGAATTCATTAAATCTCCCTCGCAAACACACACACATCCACAAACTAAATTACTGGAGGGAAATATTAGCTTTAGAAGTTTCAAGAACATGCATCATTGTTAGTATTTTTCATGTTTATAGATAGTTTCAGTTTTATCCTTGTTTCTTGTCTGATTTGTTGATATGGACTGAAGATAAGCGGATCTGAATTGAGTCTTGTTCACAACTGGCCCTTGTCTTATCTAAAATTGTTCTTTGCTCCATCTGGGCGAGCTACTCTTACTAGCCTTCCTACCTTCTGTTAAAATGTGTTGTAGTGAGTTGTGATTATTTATTTTTTATACAAAAATATCATACTTAACGTGTTACATTTTACATTTATAGAAAGAACACACTTCAAACTGTATGTCGCTATATGTTTGAAAACTCAGAATACATATTAGAAACATGATTTTTGGGTCCTCAGAACAGCTAAAAATGCTTTTTCAGACAGCAGTATCAGGTAAAATACTAATCTGATTTGTGAAACTAAAAGTTAGAAACGTGCATCAGACCTTACGCCATACTTCCAACAAATAAAATGATTTGGTGACTGATTAAAGTCCCATTGGAAATAGAATACAATGTTAATGTCCTGCACCCAAGTCTAGTAGCTTATACTTACGGGAAGTGTTAGGTAATTTTCTTGTATTTTCAGTTTTTGAACAATAACATGTATTCAAGTTGTATTATCAAAATTTTCTCTTTAACAAGAATTAGGATATATTCTCGATAAAATGCTTGACATGAATCTTTCATTAATTTGCGGCTTTGCTCGCGTGTATTACTCATAGCAGGTAATATTTGCTTTAATTGAAAAACATCTTTGTATACCAGATATGTAGTTCAGTCATCAAATGTTAGGATGACAAATCTGCTAATTTAGTTAACTCTGCAGCAAGATACGTAAGTAGTTATAGCTGTTCATGTGAAAAGCAGTCTTAAGTTTGTCCCTGTCACTAACAGCGACTTTGCCCGGGCCTTATTTATAGTCACATCAATGTTGACATTAGACCCTTTATTGTAAGAGGGCAATTGTAGTTTACGTGGTATTAAGACTTATTTTTTCCAAGCTACAAACAACTGCACCACATAACGTCAATTCATGAAAATTTATTTTAAAAATAAAGTATTAATTTCCTGAGCTCGTATAACAATACGCCTCAGTAGAACTGTAAAATGAAACTCCAGCGTAATTTATTTCTCGCTGGTCGTACTTGCCTTTCGGACAGTCGCCTTGAAAGTTTACAAACTAAGTTTTCTTCTCAATAATTAAGTTATATTAAAAAAACTTGCATTACTTTATTTAGGTACTTATGTAAGCATCATTCTTATGCAAACAACATCTCAATATCTCTATTTATTATGGTAAGTATTGTGGTGGGTCTGCTCTGTAGCTTAGGGCACATAAAAAAAAAACTACTGGATATGATGCACAATTTGGAACAGCTCACGTTGGCTACCTGCCCGCACTGGTAAACACTAACCTGTTGTTTATTTCTGTTTCCTTCTTCTACTACTTTACCTTGCAGCTCTTCTACTTGGGGTTATTGTTTTTCCTTGTTGACGTGACCTGACCTGTTTCCTGTACCGCCGGCAGCGACTGATACTGCCGCTGCCTTCTAGCTGCCGCTCTCCTGGCACTGGAAGGTCTGGTTGTTGTTGCAGGTCCTAGGGCCTCCGAGGTACTTTGATTCCCTCAGGTCCCTGTTCCTCAGCGCCAGTTGTGGTGGGTCTGCTCTGTATATGTATGTGTCATCTGTAGGATTATATATGTTTGTGTGTCGTTCGGATGACGATACGAAAAGAAACACAAAGAAACACACCTTTCTGTTTTACGACTATTTATTTGCAGCTACGATCAGTGTTCCAATATAAATAGGTGTCCATTGTAAACAACCAAAATAACAAGATTAACCGGTGACGTGACATGAGATAGTTCGCCAAAACAACTATTTCCGAGTGTCTGCCCAAGACAATAGAGACGCACGGTACTGCGGTTTACAAACTTAGTACTCATTATCTGCTTCACTCAGGAAGATGGCTATACTATTATATATGGTACAACACCTTGGCACACCTGGAGCTACTGAGTACAAAAGAGAAAAGTAAAAAAAAAAATAAACAAGATGAAGTTTAACCAGAGCGATTTCGCCCCCGAGGCTTGACTTCCCCGCGCCAGCGCTCCCGTACACGTCCTCCCTGTCTCGCCATGACACTTCGACTGATATCTTCCTGGGCGGACACTCGGACTTACTCGGCCAAGCGGTGGAGTGATACAACAGGATCCAACTTGCTTAAAAAACTGGTCGACGGACATATATAACTTAAAAATTGTATGTAACATAGTTACTGATAAATTTACAAAGCGTTTTATTCCATAATACGAGCTAAATACTCCTTAAGTTTATTAATTGGGGATGTGCAGCGTCATCAATCTGTCGCAGATCACCACCTTCACGGAGTTTTGCGCCCTACACTACCACCCACGTCGATCGAGAAACGCCCGGCAAAGTTCATCACATTCCAGCATGTCCCAATACGTGCCTCCAAGCGAGTGAACTCTAACCTGCCTGCCAGATAAATCCATCCTAGCACAGGCTAGCTCCGAGCTTATTTGAAATTTTAAAAGCCAGCACTTCTCTGTACGTGCTTCCAAGCAAGAGAACTACGACTAGCCTGCCAAATAAATCCCATTCCAGGAGAAGCAAGCTAAGAGGCTACTTGAAATTTAAAAAATCAAAAAAAAGCAAAATATAAGAAAAGTTTACTTAGAAAAGTTGCCTGAAATTACATCAGCTTTAAAATGAGTCCAAACACCACATGAATCCGATAAAATTGACACGTAAAATTAAATACTTTTCTCTTGCTTTAACAGTTAAATTTTACAATTTTGAATAAAGTTTTAATGTTAATTTCTCTATTAGCATCCTCAATTAATATTTTGGATCCCGCCGTATACATCCTTATACCTGGTTAAGTTGACCTACTTAATTTGTTATAAACAACAGAAAAAAAATATTAATTAAGACAAAAAATAATTAGAAATTACTGTATGATAAGAGGCCAAGTAAGTGCTACTTGCCAGTGCACATCACAGTATCATCGGCTGACAGAAAACAAATTTCATGCCTTTTCGCTCCTTAAAGCTATGATCTTTCGTTTATTTCAAACGATTGTAAATAACTCAAATATTTTTTAACCAATTGCTTTGGAAAAATTTTAGACTGTGTACAGTCTTCGATACACAATTTTTCCAGAGCATTTTCTAACATAGTGTACAGTTTGCTCGCAAAAAATTATTTCGCTTCATTTTGGCTTATTTTGACAATGAAATGCGTGATATTACAGGGGCGAAAATCTAAAAATCCATTTGGTGTATTGCAACAGAAAAATTAATGTACTAAAGATGATATGTAAGTGTTAAAACTGCCAGAATGAATTTTTGATACATGTATTAATTTGTGTTAAATTTTTTTTTTTGAAACCTCTGCAAAATTAAAGAGCAAGGCCTTAAGGTGTCGAAATTCGAAAAATCCTAATTTCACATCTTAAATTTTTGTACAAATATCCGACTGAAGTGAAAATCACGATGATAGACCTTTCAGTTGAAGTAAAATTGATCATTTATTAAAAATCACGTATCACTCCTGAAATACTGAGAGTTCTAATTTTAAAAATCTGTAAACCTTTTTACTGCCATTTACGTAATCATCATCCTGAAATAAAAATAAACTGAATATCTCAATGGGTTCAATATATAGCGAAGATTTTTCTAAAACACATTCCAGGTCTTTTATTTGTTCACTTTCAGGATTTTTTTTCTTCTTTTTCATTCTTCCCTCCTGATTTTTAAGTAAGTTATACAGTATAAACAAAATTTATGTTAAAAATTCTTCCTTTTTCATAACCATAAATTGTTACACGTGACATTTTCAAATATTCCGTATTTTAACTGAGACTTTTGCCTTTTATTGTATAGTATTAATGGTTTGTATTCTTTGTAATATTTTTCTACTTTGTGGCACTTCAAACAGTTATTCGAAACTGAAACCATTAGATTGCAACTGACTTCCTAGGGAATGGGTTTCTTGGAATGGAATTACGTAATTCAGGAAGACATGTAACATTAAATTGAGTATGCTGGACATTAACTATTCAATTTCACTTACAGATATTAGCTATCTTTGTAACTAAACTGATACGTGTGGACCATTTTATGTTAAACTGTAAAATATATGGTAATTTTGTCACATGGTGGAAGTATTAAAACAAAATGTATGCGTAAATAATCATTTTTCCAAATGTTATTATCTTAAGCAGTAGTTATTTATGAAGTAGCATCTTATCCAGAATAAGTAACATTTGATAATTAAAATCTATTCAGATTCCTATTTTTAACAGTGAGTAGAACAGTTTACTTAATGAGATACGTGCTTTATTTAGGATGTTAGGTTGTGCTAATACAGAAAAGATAGGGCGGATTGTACCACTCACAATCCAAAATCACAGATAGCCTAATTCATGTACTGTCATGTCTCTGTTATTCCTACATATCTTTGTATTTGGTATAACAGCTCTTATGTAGAAGTTGTGTGGGATTACCAGCTTGCCACTTACATTCACACTAGTCTGGGCAAGTAGCATTTATGAAACTAATATAGTAGTAGAACCTCTTTTCACCAAAATGTGTCTGCATCTGCTTTACAGTATTGTTAGAAATTCAAATAAAATAACCTTTTACTGCATATTTTTATGGGTTTTCATACTTTATAATATGTACTGGATATGTAACCTTCTATGTCAACACAGCCATAAAGTACAGTAGTACAGTTGATTTCATTTGTTCAGACATTACGTATGGTATTGGACTAAAACAGAAACATTTTTTGGAGAAATATTACTTTATATGTAATTTTTTTTAAGGCACTGTTAATTTATAGTTTAATAATATATTTAAGTTAGTAATTAAAACCCTCAATTTTGTATATCGCTGCCTTAATTGTAAAACCTCGTAACGTCTCTTTTTTAAGATTGGGCATCTGAGCCTTTTTAAACCATCTTAATAAAATATTTTGAATGATATTTTGTTAAAAATTTATAAAAAAAACTTCTCATTTATAATAATATTATACAAAGTTATGTATTTTTTCTCAGTGTGAGAGAAATTATGTAGTTTTCGTCTTCTCTTTTCTGAATGGATGTGAAATGTTAGAGTTACAAAATTTTACAATTAAGGTGACAATATTATATCTGAAATACTTGTGTATGCTTGTGAACTTTGTTATTTTCTACCTTTGAATTGGAAAACATTATTTATTATCTGAAAATTTTGTTTTTCTAACACGTAACTTTTCCCAGTTTGTTTAGGTTGGCAGACGTACTGTTCCCAAAAAAAGTTACGGGTTAGCAGAGAACCATGGTCAATGAAAAGGCTTTGATACCTAGTGGTATTTTATTGATGACAACTTGTCATAACTATTGTGATTATATACTAAATTAGGTAATGGAGAGCTGGTTTGAAAAATAATTTGATTAAATCAGAAAAACTTGACATTTGAAATGGATTATTTTGTGTTTCACAGATAACTCTCGCATCTTCCTGATTGCAGTAGTTGGGTGCTGTATGCTGATTGTGCTTTGTGCTTTGTATGTTTTCAAGAAGTGGTTGGAGGGGCCTACTCCAGGTAAGAATTCTCTGCATTTCATTCAAATAATTTCCAATGAGTAGGCAGGTGTTCCTTCTACGAAGTAACATTGTGCCTATTTTGTATAATCTGAATTGTGAGCTATTGTCATTTTCATAAGTTTTCATAATCTTATTGCAGTGAAATAATTTTGTGTACATGTAAGCCATTTGAAACTTTATAAATTATGATGTTATCTTAGAATGTAATGGAAGTAGAGGGTAGCAGAGAAATTCTTGTAGTGTGCTGAAACTTTTTGTTGTCTCATCCCACAGTTGTGAAGCCACCTCCAGTGGTACTGATAGTTTACGTCCCCACTCATAAGGCGCACATCCAAGTGGTAAAGGAGCTGGCAACATACCTTCATTCATTCTGTGAAGTGGAAGCACTGCTTCATGATATTGACATGCCCAAGGAGAACATACAGGTGAGTTCCTTAAGCAAGTCGTACATATAGTCTATCAGTCTATCCCGTATAATAATTCCGTATTTTGATAGCCGATACTACCAACATTTGTAACACGTGCCAGAATAACATACCATTTTAAACTACTGGATGTGATTGAATGGCCTGGTGAAGGAGTAGTGGCAGCCCTGAACAACAAATTGGTTCCTTCCATTACCGACATTTAAAATAGTGTGTAGTGTATGTGAAAAATAAGCAAGCATTTTGGACGAACCGTAATATAACAACACGTCTCCTTGTCCATGATTAGTGAGTTAACTATTTTATTCTATTAAAATTGTGTCATTTCTATACTGTAACTATTTTACAACCGCACTATTGTCAGTTGACCTGTACCAGCAACGAAAACAATGGACGGCCATATTGTGAGCTAAGGCTTTTCGAGTGTTCGTGTGCGTTCGGGATTCTTATGAGGTGTTATTTTAATATTCTATGTGTATATTTAATACATTGCATTGTGGGGATTAAAAAACCAGTCTGGTAATCATCGACGACCACTTGTTATTAAGACGGGAACTGGAAAAACGTTTAACCTTGGCAAAGACCCGTGCCCAGCTGCTTGGCTTGGCATGTCTATAAAAAACAGTTGCTAAGTATGAAGCAGGTTATCTGTCCAGATAAAAGTACATATATATATATATATATATAGACACACACACCGTATTTACTCGTGTATAATGCGCACTTTAATTCCAAAACAACTGATAAAAATTCAGAGGTGTGCACTGTAGACAGAAAATAGAAAAAAACGTGGAAAATAGGTCCTCATGAGAAAAAAAAGGAGGGGGGGAGAAAGCTGAGTTGTAAACTGCAGGTGTCAAGCGGGGGGCAAAGAGAGAATGATTCTCGTGGTCTGGTTCCTATTACTACACTTCCTTTTCTTTTTCTCTACCCCCTCCTAACCTCTTTTCTGCCGTAGCTGTCGCTGCTAAAACCCTATTTTTTAATTTCCCTTGGCAGGAAAGTTCGTGGGTGGGCAGAAGCAATATGAGAAGTTAATTTCGACATCTCGTGATAACTATCTTTCCAAGGAAAGGAAGTAAAGGAATAAAAAAGGGTGACACTGTAGGCTGGTTATTTCTTTCAGATCACCTAAATTATGCAAGATGGCTCTTGTACATTTGAAAGACTTAGATGAGCTCCCTTTTCTTGTTCCTCAGGTGGACAAGGAATTTTCTTCTGGAAGATTTGTGGTGCACAAAACAAAAAATGTTTTCTCTAATATTGCTGTTAACCAAGCACATGAACAGTTTAATGCACAGATAAAAGCAGGAGGTTCTGTAGTATTAACTCAAGACCCAAATGAATTACCACGATGGAACGGTCACAGGACCTGAGGTACAAAGACTGCTTCAGGATTTTACATCATGTCACGCAAAAGAATCTTCCAAACTGCATCATGAGCAATACCCGGTCTTTCAGTCAAAGTTTCTATGATACATCCTCTGATCTCAATTCCTTAGACACTAGATCAGTAGCTCTTCCTGAAGCAGTTTCTGCTCTCCAGAATGCAGAGAAGAGAGGCTACAATCTTTATGAAACCTTTATCCAAGAAATGTTGCTGGAGGGTTTGTCGGGAAGTGTATTTGATGTAATGAATAAAACAAAACAAAATTAAAAATTGTTGTGGATAAAAATTCTAACCCACAAAATGGTTTGGGGGATAAATCATATTTAGAAGACAGTATACTTTTCTAAAGGTGCTTTATAGTGAGTGTGAACAGGAAATTAAACATTGCATCCTTCTTTGAATATGAGAATCACCAAAATCTGAACTCACTAAGATCCTGGAAAACGAGATTGATGATGATGAACAGTTTTCAAGAATATGCAATGCTGTAATGTATGATGGTGCTACTTTAGTGCAAACTCTTCCACCATGTACATCACACACATTCAATGAATACTGCAGGCACGAATTTACGACAAAAATAACCTCAGATATGTATAACTAGAATGCATCAAGAGTTGATATTGTCTGTGATTTATACAATCCAAGAAGTTTGAAGAACCATACCAGAAAATCTAGTGGGTTTGGAGTCAGAAGGAAAGTCCTCACTTCTTCCTCCTTGCGTAGAAAGTGGTCAGAATTGATTAAGAACGCTGAAAACGAGCAGGATTTGTTTTCTCTTCTTGGGACATACTCACTCCAGCACATACAGGATGCTGTTGGTGTTACATCTGTTGGTAGAACTATCCACTCTTCTATTAAAGATGCATCATCAATCTCAGAAATGAATTGTGATTCCTTTGAAGAAGCAGACAGCCGTATCACCATCCATGCTAAAAATGCAGTTATGCATGGGGACAAATCATTGCTCATTACAACAGTCGATACTGATGTAGTACTGTTGATAGTGTCATACTTTCTCTTGAAGTCATTAGGCGTTGACTGTTGCCAATTCCACTGTATAAGTTTGCAAAGTGCGTAAAGGGGTTGATCTACACAGATGACAGGTTGTTGTTTACCATTGAAGAATTTGGTTATGTTTGCAACTAAATCAATACCATGACACATCATTGATAAGAATGAAGATTCTCTGTGGAATAGTGGTAACAAGTGTGAATAGATAATTCACCATAAACATTATGAGCTTGAGATGCACAATAAGCTGCCCATAAAAAGTTGAGAGAGGTAGAGTTGCTTGTAGAAATGTTTCGCTTACATGGTTAAGCCACCCATTTTCAGTCTGGTACCATGTACTAAGATCAAGAGATGGTAACAGAGAATTTGTAAACACAGAATCACGGTTTGATGTAGCAGGCCTCATTGTTTTCAGGCAAATGACTTTCACGACTGTAAATGAGTCAGGAACATTGCATGATTTCTAATCTTTAACAGAAAAGTCTGTATCCTGCCTCAGTTCTGCTTCCGAACTACTGCTAGGGAATTAAAATATTGATATACCGGTTCCATCAAACGAGCCTTCAGAAGTGCCACTTGACGGATTGTGGTCCACATTATCATAGGCTGCAACATTAAATATTCCACGTTTCAGGTTTTCTGGACACAGCACCTGCTCTTGTTTGGCTTGAATCTTTACTAGCTGACAAAGAGAGGCTGTTACTTCATCGACACGGTCAGCTGATACAGACAATCCTAAAAAAATGTATCTCGTTGATAGTCTGTCACTTCTTGTACGAGAGTAAGTAGAAAGTGCCAGATAATGTGGAAAGTGGAAGTGGAGGCTCCTGTAGACTTTTACTTCTAATTGTCGGGCCTGTACGTTCTTGTTTGCAAGTGTTCAATATAATAAGTTGACTTATTGTCATTACTGGTTTAATGCTATATTGCTTTCTGTCTGCATGGAGTGTCCCATACAGGAGCATGTGCACCATAGCTGGCAGAGGTTTGGGTAATCTATTTTCTAGGCAGTTTTGTGGTAACTTTCCTTCAAATGATGTGGTGTTACTAAAAATGCATTTTCTCAAGCTGTCAACAAATTTTTGGAAACCTACTGCATCGCTGTCTGAAACCTCTTCTGACGAAAAATTCTGCAAAATGCTTGCACCGTCCCGGAGAAGCACATACTCTTTACCACATATTTGAGTACATAAGTTGGGAAAGTGATTGAGAATGCGTTCTCTATGTCAAGTGGTATGGACATGTGGCATTTCTTCTAAATTTATATTGCTTACAAACAAAAGTGTATCCTGGTAAATTTTTGTCACAGTATCCATTTTAATGATGAACTCTGTGTCTGCGTTAGCAAGTTTTCCTTTGACAAACTTGGCAGTACTTGCAAACACCAGTGACTCATGCATTTGAGACATTCCACCTATGGATTCATCTTTATTTATTTTTTTCCCTGTACTTACTTTTCTACTATATTCATTTTACAGATCGGTATGTCACTACTTATGATATTTTCTTTCTTAAGATACAAAGTCTTTTTCGGACAACGTACCAATCAGGTTAGGTTGTCTTTCCTACCCAAATCTTTATGTTTTCTGTAAAGTCCAGGGTTTCAACATTATGAAGTATGTGATTATTATTTCTTCTATCTTTACAAATAAGCACTCATTTCTTTAGTTCATTGAAGAGTTTGAGGACCCCATGTTTAATTCAGGCAACAATCCATCTTTGGGTCTCATTAAATTGCCATAATTCAGGGTTGATGGCGGCCTACAACCCCAAGTCACAATGCCCATAAAATGGTTGGTCCTACTACCACTCTAGGGTGCATTCCCTATGCTGTATTTATTTATAAATTTTTACCATTGCAATGTCCCTCTAACTGTTTTCGATAAACTAAACTGTGCAGTCCAACTTGTATTCTATAAGCTGCTGTACCTGAATGGGAAAAGTGTAAAAGGCAATATTCACAATAACTTTGGTATGCATAAGAATACATATCTGGTGTTATCTTCGATACTACGAATTAAATTTAATGTCTTTAGTATCAAATTATAGGTAATTGAGCATACTTTCTAAAGTAACGATGGTACTGTATCCTTATTCTTAGTGGACTTCACGATATTTAAGGAATTGTAGAAAATATCTTGGATTTTTAGTTTTTTGCAATTTGTCGTCTTGCTATGAACTTTAGGAATAAAACACATACGAAAACATTTGAAGAGAAAAAAAAATACAAATTTGTTGATGTAAAAATCACTTCTATGTGATTATTGGAAAGAAAGATATGACGTTTTAAAATTTTTGATTCCTCTGTATTGAATTTAGGCCATCATTTTGCTTTGGGTAGAGACTTTTTGTGGCACCTCTTCCAAAATTCTTGTTAAGTAGTTACTCTTGAGATGTGTGAAGGTTCACCGTTTCCTCAAAAAGTGCAGTATTATTTCGATTTTGCCTTTGTACCGACGTAACTATATAAATGTGTTATATTTTGGCTGAATGTCATTTTCTAGTTTGTGCACAGTTTTTAAACAAGCACTGAGATACTAACTTGTACTCTATCAAATGCAGTAGAGCAAAATATAACATATGTTTAACATAAAAATAAAAATAATACAACTTTTAATTCACCATCTTAACTGTGTGCTCAATAAAATTTATTAATTTTGATACCATGGTGAAAATTTCTCTCATTTTCTGTGCATGTATATACATAATTAAATGTGTGCAGTTTACTCTTTACCGCACACTGAAAAAAATTTGCCAGTAATAAAACCCTGCAAAATTCATTGCCATCTATACTCGAGCATAAAGAATACTAGTATTTAAAAAAAAAAAAAAAAAAAAAAAAAAAAAAAAAAAAAAAAAAAAAAAAAAAAAAAAAAAAAAAAAAAAAAAAAAAAAAAAAAAAAAAAAAAAAAAACACTTTAATAGTATACAATTTATAAAATTCTGTCCCTTATAATGTGTGTGATAAAATTACCACATATTTTATATTACAACCTAAGCTGATATATGCATACACCTTTAGTTACAGAGCTAGCCCTTGCCATCTTTTGGTAAAATTATAAACTAACTTTTGCCTTCTCTTGATGAAATTATTAACTGGATCCTTGATGATCACAGAGCGGTGAACTGACAACAGCAGAACACATTTCGTTATATTTGTGTGAAGAAAGTTTAAATTGTGCAGTAGGCAAGAGCTTAAATAGGTTGTTAAAACAGTCATAAATTTTATAAAATACAAATACTTTACGTACATTTTATTAGATTAGGTCTCAGGATTGTGGAAATGTATCAGTAATTCACTGCCAACCATGCAAGCAGTAATTGCATAATAATATGCAGTAATGACTGTGATTTTTTTTTTCAAAGGTTAATTTTTTAGGGCCCACTTTATCCCAAACTCTCTATAGTTTGATATTTTATCAATAAATTTATAAAAAAAAAGGAGTGGAAGAAGACGTTTTGCAGGAAACCATTGTATGTTTTCAGGATCCACATACATGGTACACCAAGGCTTTTGAGCGGGCCAACTTTGTCATGGTGGTTTCATCGCCATTACATAACACTAACCTACGGGAAACCATCTATGTTAATGTTGAGCACATTGCATTCAACTTCCTGCGGGTGAAGTTTGCTTACCCCAATGTGCCTCCAGGGAAATTCTTTAGTGTGGTGCTCCCATACTGTGATGAAAAGGACATCCCAGAGGTTGCGGTCCACCTCCAGAAATTCCTTCTGATGGGGGAGCTCGACAAAATGTTGAGGCACATTCGCAGAGGTGGCAGTTGCTTGCGAGCGAAGGTTCTCCCCCTGCCTCGGCCAGAGGTCCCTAGAGGTCCTGCTCACTACAAAGTGTTTGGTAGACAGCTGTCCAATGCTATTGAAGACGCAACCACAGAGATCCGCAGATACCTCGGAGTCTGTTCGGTCGGCTACTTGTCCAGCGAACACACGGACAGTACCCTCTGCCACCAGAGCTCCACTCCAGAAGTGTGTGACGAGGCACAGACTTCACAGGACCGCCTCCTGGAGGCAGAGCCCCGAAACAAAAGTGTCAGCCCTTTTTACCACACTAACTTGAGAGAGATAGCACGTGCTGAGAACGGCAGACCCAGCAAGAAACCCTCCAAAAGACGCTACTTTGATGAGAGCATGCAACTGTGATTGGCAATGTAACTGATCTTTGTTTTAGGGATTGTTTAATCTTCCTTTAATCACATTAATACACTAACTTTACTGATATAATTATTGTTATTTTTATATTTGTTGTTTGTGTTAAAATTATTTTAGTCCTTTTTAGATTATGAAGAAATTGTGTCTATTCTTCTGAAAGACATACAATTTTTCAGGAAGCTATTTTGTGACAGATATTTAAATGAATTTCAGTTTTGAAAAGGGTTAATTGCTGTAGTTGCAGTGTACCTAGAAGTCTCATGAAAAGACTGTTTGTGATGAGATAGAAATAAGGCATCTGGAATGTATTTTTTTAAGTAAACATTGAGAGATGTTAAAAATTAGTGGCAGCTGTGTAAAACTTTCAGCGTTTGGATTGTGACTACCGTTACCATTAAGCAAGGAAATTTACTGTGGAGATTTTGAAATTCTAAATTTTTAGCTTCACCTCTGCACTTTTCATATTTGATTGTTGTAAAACCTGAATTATTCAGAACTTGCTCTTGGTAATGTGGTATTTGTTAAGTGCAGTCATTCCAGTTACTGTATGTGTATTGAAAGCGTATTTAATTTGTTGCACTTGGACCATGTTTTGGTTGTCTAGATACCCAGAGTCCGATTGAAGTGAGTGTGTAATTGAGCCGTTTATTGCTCCATTTACTCATTAAGGCTTAAGGCCTTCATTACAGCACTCCATTCAGACTTCATTAATTCCAAAATTCAAGTAACCTTGAGCAAGAAACTAGAAATCAGCTAACATATGCTTATAGCTATTAATTAGTGAAATTGGGTTATTTTGCACCATTCTTGAGCAAGAAAACAATCCAATAAAATTTAAGAACGTTCTATTCACAGAGTATACAAAATTTACATTCCCTTCACAGTTTAAGAATTTACGATTCAACATTACCAAATTACGTCTCTCTTAAAGGCCATTCCCCTTTAGCCTTCTAATTACAGAAAGGAATATCGCACAAATACACTCTCATCTACTTCCACGTTTCCATTCAAGTTAGCGCATCTCACAGAGGCTCGTTAATCCACTACAATTTCCCTTGACCAGTTGAATGGGCCGATCCCTCTTGAACTCTAGCGCATGCAGCATTCCTTTTCCGAACCAACAAACTAAATAAACTCCATAAATGAGAGGGCCTTCCTTAAAGACTCTGACAACACCCAGGAGTATCGCGACCCATACTGGAATGTAGTTGTGATGTCGACAACAGCTGACGGTAGTTTAACCAAACTTACCAGGCCTCCAGTACTTGCCTTACACACGGACATTAAATATACCAATAAAATCTGGGCTGCTTCTTTGTGCTCTCCCACGCTCGGCGAACAAAGAAGTACACTCAGCTCCTGTCACGTCATCTATGCATTCCTTTGTCAACTGACCACAGAACTTAGTTGTGGGCACCTTCACACCCGACCGAAGAGTGAGCAATGGCTTCCTGCGCCCCTCTTAACTCGACTCGCTCACAAGAGCGTCCCTACCACCGTGGAACTAGACGCTCCCCTCCTTCCCCAGGCCTACCCCTCCATGGCCAGTGAAGTGACAGGTCTGAAGTTGATTGGGGAGGCCTAGCACCAGTGACCGGGGTTTTCACTAACACTCAAAAAGGAAAAGTCAAGTACTAGACTCCTATCCCTTCTAACATTTTCAAGGCTTTAAGGCGAGGACTGCTCCTAATCAAGCCTGAAATTGGTTTACTTTGAAAGATTTCTCAGGTTATTGTGCATGAAGTTGTACCATTTGAAGGAAATTTGTATGGAAAGATTTTTAAATGTTGCTCAGTTGGTTTTATGCTGTAGAAGTTATTTAAACTATGGTAAATGTTGGCAGGTGTTGACACACTAATTTTGTGGTGATTGGTTAACATGTACAGACATGAGAAGATGACTACAAATTTTAGGGTGAGGGGATTCATTACATATTTGTTTGGTGCATTGTATAGTGTGATGGTACCGTCTGCCCATCACGCTTGTGTCGCAAAATATATATGATGCCCCACTCGGCCCCACCTCGCGGTGAGCTACCGAATGTGATTGGCACACAGACACAGCTCCACGTAGCTCACGACTGAACACCAGTCGGTACGAAACACACTCTAATATCTCAGGGAAAATAGTGGGTTCGAACCCTGAATGAATAAAGAGATGCGTGCTACGGAACACGAACTTGATTTTTATTTAGCCTTTTAGCACACTGTAGATAGCATCACAGCGCGCGTGGCAGTCAGTAAATCGGCAAAGAAAAACAACCTGGATGCATCCAGAGCATCGTGCATCAGAAACGCTACCGTTTTGTCAGGCCGGCATCTTAAAGAGTTCCCAACATGAATGATATTTACGTTGTTGCGCGAAAAGCCATCTCACAGGAACATGAGACGAATGATAATGGTGCTAA
>PNEQ01024930.1:0-28294 GCA_003012365.1 Medauroidea extradentata | reverse complement strand
TCATCTCACTAATCTCAGGTTTGGGGCACCAAATACGTTTCCGCGAAACCTTAACTCTCTGAAACTTTGTAATGTCAATAAAGTTAAAGTGAATATTTTGACAATATATAATTGAGGGCACCGTCACCAATGGTTGTGCACAGGGTAAACAGATGTTTCTCATTCGATTAACCTCTTACCTTGGATGTCTGTAACTACCATAGAACGTCAAATTGGCAGTTTTATAAATAAGGCCCAGGCGAAGTCGCTGTTAGTGGCAGGGACAAACTTAAGACTGTTTTTCGCGTGGACAGCTATAGCTACTTATCCTTCTGCAGAATTAGTTCAACTAGCCGCTTGGACATTCTAACACTTGATAACTGAAGTACCAATCTTGTGTACAAAGAGGTTTTTCAACTAAAGTAAATATTATCAGTTACGAATAATACTCGCGAGCAAAGCCGCGGGGGACTGCTAGTCTTTAAATAAACATTTACAGATTACCTAACAAACATTCTAATTTGCTATTCTAGTATTTGATAATTAAATGTCTCTCTCGCTCAGTCATCCAATCGCACAAGTCTCTATATAGGAATGTCTCGCAATACACAACTACATACAGTCAAACCTTTCGTCCACTCTCACACTTCTCACACCACTCCCAAGTAAGTCACCATCGTCCGCTCTAGCGCAGCCTCTTCTTAATTTTCTCGTCCCGCCTAATTTCCAAGTCGCACACACTCATTGGCTAATCGCCACTCAGACTTTCTCGCAGCTCACAGCAAGCTGATATTTATAGGCGCCTGCGACGACGTCCAGTATATTCTCCTAACTCGCCGACAGGGCTGGGAGACGTAAGTTTACCATTCCCAATGCTGCGGTAACGTTCAGTCACGCCCGAGCTGAATTACTGTCAAATATGATGGTCAGGTGCCCACTCATCCAGACGGCCTTTAACATCAGTCTAGTCTAGTGACGTCAATCCCGCCCGAGCAGTCTGTGGTGCCACGAGCGGGCAGCCGGGAGAGGGGGCGCAGTCCGGCCCCTCGCAGCCAGGGCTGGTAGCGAGCAGGGGAGGAAGGTGTTGGCGCGGCTCGCGCACTGTGCACTGGCACATTACATTAATATAATTACTGGAAGTAGTAGAAAATATTTATTTTAACTGAACGTGCGAACGAAACCCAAGTCAAACTCGTGCTTTTTAATACTAAAGTATATTCGTGGGGTGCCATTATATTGGTCGTGCTATGCATTTCAGATTACGATAAATTTCATGCTACACCATTTTCTTTCCACATCGACAATTTTAAAATCAATATCGTACTCTAAATCCGAATCAGTGGTTACAATACATGAAATGATAATCACTGAAATTCCAGTTAACCATCGGTTTCTGATTGATGGACCTGTAGAGTTCACTATAAATCAGTAAACAGGCAGGTGAAATTCACTGAGAATAAGTGGAAATAACTATTAAACCAGTAGATTTTAGTCACTGAAATAATCAGTACGGTTTCATTAACTTCAGTTGCTTATTTTGTAACGAATCGATTGGAATTTCACCGTAGTGGTTCATTTTGCACTGATTCAAGTTTAGGGTGCAGTCGAAGAAAATATTTCCAACTCATGAAACTTACTGGCTACCATTTGTGTGTGTTACAGACGTGTACAACAAACTTGCAAATATATTTAGACCAAACAATATCTAGGTGGTTCGAGATAAAGTGAGCACTTTTGAAGACAATATTGTTTAAAATAATAATTTTAAAACATATTTTAAGTTATTTAATGAGACTTCAGACATTAACTTTTGACTACGGTACGATCTATACACTTTGAATGTAATGCTGATGTTTTAGTTTCTATTAAAAATGAGTAGAAAAATCAAATTTAATTTAAAGTAAAAAAGTTACTATGGTTTCAGAAATGTTCATTTTATCCTTAATCAACTATACTCCGCAGAATCCTATGTTTTGGAGCACAAGCATAAAAAACTATATTTCATGTACATCACTGTCAGATTATCTTTGACTGCGGCGGGTTAGGACGCCGATTTTTCGTGTGTGGGGAACGTGGCGGCCGTTGGCAGATTAGTTTTCTCTGGGTATCCCGTTTCTCCCGCTTCGGGACCTAAAAAGGGATATCCTGGTGCATGTAGTTCAAATGGAAGTGAATTAACTAAGTACTATAATGTTCAAATGAGTCAACATCACATTGACACGAGTCAACATCACGTTCATCATTTATGTTTATAAATGAATATTGATTATTTAAATATGTACTGTCTCAAATGTAAAAATACTCCCGTCGTACTTTTTTCCATGCTACGACACGAAAAAAAAGTTGTTAATGGTCAAGCTGAACACACAATGCAAAATAAATTAAAGTTTATAGGCTTAAAAATTAGGTTGGCCATATTTGTGGACATTTTGATAGATAGAGGTAATTTTCAATTTTAGTTAGTGGCAACGCTGGTGTTGTAAACATACCATTCGCAAAGAAAAATGCTGTACTTCAAACTTTTGCTTGTTCTGCATTTGTGTGAAGAGTTAAAATTAAGGTAAGCATTAAGGAAGTACCTTCTACACCTATTACTAATATGTGATAGTAAGTTTCCTTGGAACTTCACATTTTGATTGTAAATGTAAAGATTTTCGGAAACGTGACCTCAAACCTGTACCAGGTTAAGTCTGGACCAAAGTAGTCCCAGTTACTTTCACATAATTTTTTTTGCAAGAAAGTATGCTGACTACAAGACAGAGACCCTGCAAGCTTGCTCAAAAGGAAATAAACAGCCCACAGAAAAATCTGATAAGTGAAAATGTTAGCATTTAAAAGTACATTAAATTATCGACAACTCAAGCATATTTAAACAGGTAATGGGAAAGAATTTTTATAATAAACTGTTTCAGACCTTAATGAATGATAAAAACATAACACATACAGCGAAAAGAAAGCTAGCATTGTCGAGAGATTTAATACCAAAACTGATTTAATACCAAACAAGGAAACTTTATGATAATTAGATATCTTTCTAAAAACGATCCTTACATTCTTTTTTATGTATATTAAATTTGTTTTCTTAATCAAAATTGAACTTTTTTCAGAATACCATCTGTGAAATAATAAATTAAAATTTGAGAGTTACCGCATTCAGATATCTTTATCCAACAATAGTGATCATTCACTTAATCTTAATGTGTAGTAGATTAACATGTTTGTCAGTTTCATTTTTTGTAAACATCTTCCACATATTCTCCTTTAGTGTATATATTTGTGATAGATGATTGCAGAGCTAATGACGCTGTTTGAGCAGTTTTTCAAGACTCGATCACAGCAACGAGTTTATAGTACCAGACGAAGATATGGGTTAATTACCAGCTCAGTCACTACACCGCGCAAAACAGACAAACTAGGAGCGGACTCTATATTTTTTTCTTCATCAGTTAGTGGTATCATTGGCATTGTATTTTTGTATATATCAGCAATAGCTTTTGCGTCATCAATAAACATTTTAACAAAAACGATAGAGGCATTATTTCCTTGAATAAATATTTAGGAGCCACACATCTAAATATTTTAAAGGTGAACAACTTGATTTAGTCATGAAAAAAATATATTTGTCCATACGAGTATATGGATTACGTTGAAAAAATTTAACGAAACTTAATTACCACCAAAAATATATTTTATAACAATCTTAAAAAATGTGGTAGTTCCTTGATAAGATACTGGAGGTTTTGAGAATTTTGCTGGACATTGGTAGCGAATGTTTAATTCTATATGTTATTTGGTTTGTGTGTATTACTTCAGATATTTCAAATATTTCAGTTGAACAATTTGGTGTATATTTTATATTTTACACATTGTCATGCATGTAAGAAGCGTAAAACCAGACATGTCCACAAAATCCAAAAATTAGTTATAGATATATTTTCTAAACTCAAATTTTTTAAAAATAATATTAGCATTACTTGTTTAAACTTTATCTCCGATAGTAAATTTTGGTTTATCAGTGTTTTTTTTTTACCATACACATTGATTAGACTAATGGCTTAGTTATTTTTATTTATATCAACAGGCCTCATTTTGATTGTTCTATGAACTGCATTATCGTAATCACTGTTTTCATATTTTATACAATAACAAAAGCTAATTGGGTCATGATTTTTGATAATATTTATGTATGAATTCTTTGAGGGTTCCATTTGTTATACGTGCAGATTTTAAACTCTCAGGATTTGGTTCACATGTATAAATTTTTTTTAACAAACATTCAAAAAATCATTTATTAATTTTGGTAATATATCTATCTATTTATAGCTTTTCTTCCATACATTGCATAATTACCATTTACGGTGTCAGTTTTATCTCATTTGTTTGCCATTTCTTTATATTTTTCACTCCTTTCGTGATTTATTTGTATGAATGGATATAAGTAATTCCACAAATTTCACATTTTGCCATAACCTTTTCATGTTTATTATTTGGTGAATTATTTTTAGAGAATGAGGGAAGTCCTTTATGAATTCTGCTTTTTAAATAACTTTTAGTTGATGATAATTTATACTCATGTTTGCAAATATCGCAAATAACTTATATATTTTATATGTTTTTAGTTGTTCAATTATTTTCTTTGCGTGATGATTTATAATAATAATTACATGTTTCACATTTAATTTGTTTCTCTCGCAGCTTCTTTTCCTATGCCAAAATATCTCCTTTAAATTTAAACTCGTCCCAAGCGCTATGAAAAAATTTTTTGTACTTTTTTTTTGCTTCAAAAAAGTTTTGCGTTTGCTGTTAGTTTTTGCTTCAATTTAACAGAGAAAAAACATTTAAATAACAAATTAACTTTTTTCCTTGTGGTAAAAGAAGTAGTTGAAATCTTGCACTTTTTATCTCGGTCTACAACAGGAAGTTGGGAGATAACTGCGTGTTGGTTTTTTCCTTGTCGAACTAGTGAGTTATAGGACTGAATTTTCAGAGGCGACTTAACTAGAATAAACGAAAAATAACTTTGTTTAAGTATTTCTATTTTGTCTATGATTTAAATATACAACAATTTAGTTTTATTAATTTTTTTAACTCACTAAATGGAACAACTGACAGAAATCTCGGATAGTCATTATATTGATAATAATTGCCATTTTGTTAACTGTTTTTTTTTTTCGAGAAGAAAAAGTTTATTTCAACATCATAATAGCTGTCAATAAAAACGATATGAAATCAAACATTTGGGAAGATGTAAAATTTGAATTATTTGACAAGAATTTTTGTGGATGTAGTGTTATAAATCCATACGAAAATACGAATTTGAAGTAGAATTTCATAATACATGTTGTCATTGGACATTCAAATTTTTGTGTTTCAAGTAATTATTGTTTGTTCTTATTTTTTATATAATAAATACAATGGAAACCTCATTAAACATACTTAACAAAGTTAATGAGTATATGAACCTTTCTGACCTTACAATAGGAAAACCATATCCAATAAATAATGTTGAGTCATAGAAACGTGCACTGTTAAAAATTTCCGTAAATTTACGGGCAATTTTACGGAAACATCTGTTTAATTATCGGAAACGTTATTTTGTAACACAGTTATACGTAATTATGTTTCATTAATTAAACACATGAAAAACTACGAGAAGGAACTAAATAAATAAGCGAACGCATTCATGCGCCTGCATCATAAAGAAGTCACATAAATATGCGAGTTTCCATAAATTGAGCTAGTTGCCTTCCGTAAATTAACGGACATTTCTGGAGAATTTTTTACCAGCACTTCTCCGTAAAACAACGAAAATTATTTTTAACAGTGCCACCAAATGTTTGTGAGAGTTTTTAGCAACTGTTGTTTAGTACTCCTTAGTAACATACCAAAAATTCCACCAGCATTCAGTACGACTTGAAATTTTCTCATGTACACCGGTACAAATTTTAACGGAAATGTACCGTTATTATACGGAAATAGTGTCCGTAAAAGTAAAATACGGAAATGTCTGTGGTGAATATACAGTACGGAATCATACGTAATATGTCCGTAAGTCTGCTGCGGACACTTACACGAAAAAATCGAAAATTTATTATTTTCACATGCGTAAATGTTACTGTTATATTTTAATAACATCACCGGTAAATCTTCAAATCTGTATATATGCAGTTGTAGCATTATAGACATGTAAATATGGCTCAGTTCCGTGTGACGAAACTGTTTTACGGAAACTTCTGTTGGATTAAGAACTAAGTTTCCGTGAATTCACGGAGGTATCTGGAGAAATTTTTACCGGAAATTCCGTAAATCGACGGAGGAAATTTTTTACAGTGTGGCTTGAACCAAAATCAGTTGTCAGTTCGGAAACTTTAAAGTAATATTACCAGACAGATCTGTTCGAAATTTACTGATCAAGTTTTACAACATGCAAATAGTGGACAAATGGCCTTGGTTTATGATTGAATTAAATATTATGGGCAATAAACATATAAACTCTATTTATTTAATTGAAATTTAATTTTTTGTGTTTTGACGATGATTTTTATTATTATTTATAACTTTATCACGTATGGTTGAATGTAAAATTATTACTCAGTGATTAGTTATTTAAGTTTTAACAACATTTTCATTGTTTTAAGGTTAGATATCATTATTTTTCGCGAAAATAATTTTGCCCCAGTTTGTTTCACTGCCTTACGCGCACTTCAGCAATCCTGCTTCGTGGTTGTTGGCAGCGTGTCTGTGTGAAGAAGAGAAGTATCTTATTTCACTGAGCCAATTACAATAACTTTCCTGCAGCACAACACGTCTGTGATTTGTCGGTAGAATACCAAGACTCGTGGGAGTTAAAATATCCAATCACTAAACACGAAGCAGAACTGCAGATGTGCACGTAAGGAACCGAAACAAAGTGAGGCAAAATGTTTTTTGCGAAAAATAAGGGTCCCTATTTATGGTGATTTTATTTGAAAAAGACTTAATTATAAATTGTGTAAAAATTCCCGGATTATCAATAATTTTGAGGATTTATTATTATTATTAATTTTTGATCAAGAAAAGGGTCACTGCGTTCGAACAGTCACCACTGTTGTATTATGAATATAGATGATGGTTTATCGCGGGAAAACTTGACTGCTTGCTGGGTTTGAAAGTACGTTCAGCTTATGAAAAGATTACTGGCTTTCGCTTGTACGTAGAGCTGTTACCCCATTTGACTAATCCAGTAAGAATCCCGCTGTTGATATATATAATGTTCATTACTGGTCTGTAGATAGCTACGCAGTGTAAGACGCACATCACCCAATCACACATGTCACAAGGAACTATAGGGTTTTCAAGGGTATGTTGGCACGAAATATTTCGCGAGATAAATGACCAGCCGGAGCCGGCTGAACACCACAGTCCTGTGTACACTATAAAAAAAGTTATTAGGAATAAAGTGAGCACTAAAGATTTAATCTTTGAAAAAATCACTAGCAGTTACTGCATATTAGTCAACATTAACAATAGTTTAGTTACATTATTGTTTGTATGGTTGGTAGCGAATCATTGCGTGTAGTTCTGTGTATTTTCTTATTTGAATACAGCAGCATAATGAAAGAACATCAAATGCAGTCGACCTCTCTGTATACCATGTAAGTTACTTTGAAATATTTAATTACGATCTTACTGACATACCTACTGGCTGTGTAATTTGACTAGATTAGCGCCACCACAAAGTGATGCAACCGCCCGCTGAATCCAAAACTGTCATTGACACAATGCCGCTATCGCTCGCGCCACAGACGTAGTTCAAAATTCCACCGACAGGTGAGACCAGAGTTAGGTTCTCGACGCTTCGTTGTTCGCTTGAAAGCCAGTTGAGTCACGAGTGTGTTTGTCCGTTGTGTAATAAATATGGGTTTCTGACGAACACATTCAAAATTATTAGAAGTAACTGCTTATGAATATCATTGATAAATTATGTGAAATCATTAGAAATCTGTAATCTGTTATGTTTTACGATCGCCAGCCTGAGCATATGGAATTAGAAACAATATTTTTTTGTGTTTCACACATTAAGAGGGCTATGTACCGGATGTAATTTTACGCGTTTGATGCGCGGAGCCAGTGAAGCGATAAGGTTCAGCTTTCCATACTCGACAGTAACTGCGTCGCTTATATTCGCTGCGCGCCAAACTGGCGTGCAGTGTTTTCCTACTACTTTTTTTCCTACGGGACTTAAAGCGGCGACCCTAGAATATTATTTGAGGAAAGTTTGTAGAAAAGACCAACGCATGCTTCTAACGTTGAGTTTTACGAATCCGGGTGGCATTTTTCCAGTTACAGCTGTCTAAAAAAGCCGTTTTTAGCCATTTTGAGGGGTCCTGAAGACATGTTTCTAATAAGCATGTTGCATTTTTAAAATGATAGAAGCCTAGTTTGAACCGTGTGATCTTTCCGCAGATAGACATATTGTGAATAAGTTAAGGAGTTTCGCATAGATAAGAAAAGGCGCGGCACGCTACAACTTTGTTCATGCGTCAGGTGCATATGACTCTTAAGGAAATACGGTATTTATTGTTTTTGTTTATTGCATTGCATCATCGTCGTTCATGGCAGTATACTGAACGGAACTTAAATTATTGAATTGCGTGTGTCCTGTGTGTTTATAGTGGTGGTTTTGAATTACAAATTAATATACTACGCATGCATTTACGAGATAAGTAACGGCAACAGCGTGTCGTAACCAATTAGAGTCTATGCACAGAAACCAGTGTTATAAGACGTTAACTCGAAGGTATTTATAACTAAGATTACTACTGAATATAGCATATAACCAGCACCTATGTATTTATTTAGCAGATATTGTAGACAGCATTTATCGGAGCAGTATGATTAGAGGTTCGTAAATTTCGCAGATACATTCCAGGTAAGGTTAAACACCAATTATGTATACTTCATTGTCATGTCTGTGACTTGCTGGAGGCTGTTACGAAACGCGTTTGACTACTGCAAGCCAGTAGTAAATAAGGAAATAGTGCGAAGTGCTATCGCTTGCTACCTGCTTGTACGGTTATAAGCCAATAGATAATCGATTTTGGCCAGTGGGTGTATAGAACTGACAAGTCTAGGCTGCTGCCAGATGAATCCGCGGAATTGACGTACCTCTAAGTATGGTGTATTTGTAAACATTGCACGACCCAATGTAAATTAAAGCACGTGGCAATATTTATGTTTACATTCGGCGGAAAGACATAAACTGGCAGAAAATATAAATTAATTGGGGCTTTTTTGAGTGCTCACTTTATCCTGTATCGCCCATACGTCCGCCGGTACTTGTCCATGGACCACTGCTCCAGCGAATGGCCAGTTGTACATGTGACAAGGTAGCACAGGAGTCAATTTGTGTTTTCACAGTCCTCAAGGAAGAGTTTCACCAACACTCACCCAATAACGAATGTAATGAACATGAACAGAAGTTTGGAATCTCGCATATTCTCAAATGAATCCGCCAAATCCCCGGGTCTCTACCCATCAACGTTCGTTGGCAACGGCATATGTCCAGCAAAAAGTACGAGTTTAGAAAATATGTCTAAAACTCATATTATGATTATGTGGACATGTCTGGTTTTGAGAGTCCGCTCCTCAGTTGTCTACTTTGCGCGGTGTAATGACTAAGCTGGTAACTAACCCACATCTTCGTCAGGTACTATGAACTCGTTCTGAATGCGGCCCAAGGTCACTGAGTGTGGCGCCCGCGGCAACATGTACGTGCAAGCAATCACGTAAGTACGTGGTTGTTATACGTTGCGAGAATAGATGACTACTTTCCAGTTTTCAAATTCTTGTTTTCATCTCCAAGGTCTTTATATGTTTTGCTTGCGTATTTCATATAATATGCTCTAGAACTTCGACGCCACTCATTTAAACGCCTGGCTTCTTTAAAATTCATTTAGGTACAATATTAAACAACGGGTAGAGATTATTGTATATCTCTAGAGCCCACGATTTTTTGCGAAAAGAATTCTGCAACAGTTTTGTTTCAATGCCTTATGTGAACGTATGAAGCTGTGCTTCATGGTTACTGTCAGAACGTATTATTTCACAGACGAGGCTCATTTGACTGTGACAACAGGAACAAGATTACTGCGACACCACACGTCTGCGATTTGCGGGTAGAACCCTAGATGCTGAGAGATAAAAACAGCCAATCACTGACCATGAAGCAGGGTTGCATATGTCCACATAAGACATTGAAACAAATTGTTGCAGAATTCTTTTCGCCAAATATCGCAGGCTCTATATATCGTGAAAATGTCTGTGCCAACATACCCCTGAAAATGCTGTAGTTTCTTGCAACGTATGAAATTGGGTGATGTATGTCTGCCACAACGTAGCTGTCCGCCAACCAATAACAGGCATCAAATATTTCAATAACGGGATTACTGACTCAGTCAAATAGGGCAACAGTTCCAAGTACAAACTAAAACCAGTAATCTTATGGTAAGCTGATCGTGCGTTGAAATCCAGCAAATAGTCAACTTTTCCCGCGATAAATTATCATTCCTTACCATCATCTCTAACTGCGAGATAGAAATTCGTTGATTATGTATAGAAAGAGCCACGATCTTGACACGAAAATATTTTGCACATTTTTGTTGAAACTCCTTGCGTGTACATCGGCAGCTGAGATTCATGGTTGGCAGCATGGTTCAGACACGTCTCTCAATTGACTGCACCTATTTTATTAGGATTCCATTGGTCGGTGATTTGCCACTAGAGCCCCAAGATAAGCAAGAGTTAAAACATAAAATAACTAGAGGTACGAGTATTTCGCGAATTGATTGTAGGTCAGGTTGAACGTCAATACTTAACTGTCATTACCGTGGTAAGACGACACTTGTTCTGGTACACGTTTGACGACTGCAAACCAGTAAGGAATAAGGAAATAAATCGTTGCGAACACACGTGTTACCTGCGTGTACGGTTAGAAGGCAATTAATATGCTCACAAAGTATTGAAAACCAATGTTGCAAAAAATCTTTTCGCCGCAAAGTCGTGGTTCTATGGTTAAGGTTTACATAATAAATGAAGAAAATCCATTACGAAAGTAAAACATTTGAAGTCTACTACTTAGAACACCAGAAAGTTACACAAATACAAACGAACAGGAACATGATTGTTTGAGGAAGTCAGTTGGAAGGTGTCTTAAAAGTAGGGACATGCAAAATTCTCGTTATTTTCTGACAGCTGACTAGACTCCAAGTGACTTTAGGCTCGTTCGACGTCTCCCGCTGGCCGATATTGTCGTGACTTGCCGCGGAGAATGCTTACACGGCAGAGAGGCCAATCTCTGTAAACACGTAACACACGTAAATGACAACACATAAAAGTTCGTGGCCAATTGAATCGCAGATTATGCTCTGTTATGCATAGGAAAGTGAAGTTTAGTCTGCTACCAAATGATAACGCGAATTTTGCATGTCTTTACTCATTAGACGTGTCATTCTACCTCCACTCAATCCTGCATGCCTGACAACAGTCTAGTGGGTTTTCGTGTTATTATCTTGATGTATTTTCGAGACGCGTGTCAAAGTTGATTTGCTCAGTACAAACGTTTTTATTTTATACTAACCTAGGACATACGTTCCTTCCCAAAAATGTAATATTTTCATCTCTCAAACATACTATATTTTTTTACGTGTATCTCACGAACGCGAACAGTGTAAACTAAGTCATGGACTTGTGAATCACAAATAAAAGCTTCCATGTGACATTTTCGCACATAAAAATGTTTCCCCATAGTATTTTTTACTAAAAAATAATTACGTTCACGAACTCATCATCCATGCTGGCAGTGTCGGTGGAAGTTATTCATGTAAAGGGCAGGGGAGGGGGGGACAGCATTGTTGACATAAATTTTATTTCCGAATATTTTCCTATAACGGCTAATTGAAGCGGAAGGAGTGTCCTCCCCTGAGAAAATTTGGATTTCAGTTAGCAAATTTGTGCTATTTAAGTGGTTTTCGAGTCTAAGTATTGAACATACAGCTGACAGAAATTGCATTATTTTTAAATACTAAAACTTAGGGTTCTAGGGGAGGGACAGTGTCCCCATGCAAAGAGTAAAGATCGCTCCTTGTCCCCACTCGCCAGCCTTACGCGGCGTGCTGGAATCACAATAGCGCTGCAGACGCGACGCGAAGTGCTCGATACGACATTAAAAATTCTCGTTATTGAGAACACTAGTTTAGCTGCGTCACGAACGCCATTTTTGTCACGCTGACGTCACAGAAACCTCGGCGCTGATTGGCTGACATCCTTCGTTTTTCGCATCGTGGCATTCGCATCGCGTCCCTAAAAAAACAAACGATACCAGAAAACTCTATAGGTTACGTACAATAGCCTTATGCGTTGATCCCTTGCGTAACACGACATGCCATTGCGTGCGCTTGTCTGTGCTATTGATGACGCAACGAATTGTTACGGAGGCCGGGACGAAATGGAACGCTGTTGAAATCGGCGGGCGCCAATTTCAAAGTCTGACATGCCGTGACTGCTAGTTCAAATACGACGAATTAGAAACGGGGAAACCCAGCGGTAACATGCCGGTTCAGTTGTCCTCACGAAGCTTAGTAATGTCACAACTGTATCCCCGTATCCAATGCCGTTGCGTTCGTGCAGTTCGTAACCCGAAGAATTACAATGGGAGATAATTCGATGTCCCAGTTCAAAAGGGAAGCAACTCAAAATTCCCAGTTTTGAGTAAAATGCACGTAGAAAGATTTCTGTTTTTCCGAAAAATCTATTAATTAACTAACATATTTGGCTGGTGTTAGTTTGAAGCAAAAGTACAGAGGCTACCTTTAAGGTGTTTAAAATGTTTATAGTCTGCATTTGCTGAAATTATCACACTTAAAAATGAAAGAAATTCAGTTTATAGCTCTTTACTGGCAATCCGAATAAAGTGTCATGTTATTAAAACAGGTGAATTTACGTGTTGTTTATCTTTTCAACTGAATGCACTTCTGTCCGTGTGTTGGTGAGCCAAACTTAAAATTGCTATTTTTTGAGTTGCTTCCGTTTTGAACTGGGCCATCGAATATGCATTGCTATTTGACGAGGCTAGAATCCGCAGGCTAGTATTTAAGACAATACTACTGTACATGGTGTAATCTTCAAAATAATTTTTGCAATGGGAATGTATGGAGTGTATGACGAACTGAAAGGTTTTGTTGGAATACAAGCCGTTGTTACCGAACGTTTTTGAATCTCAGAAAATCTGCAGTAACATAACATGACTAAGCACTAGGAAATGAGCAACAAAAATACAAAAAGAAACAAACTCACTAAGCGAGAAATGACCGTAGTCAATTGGAAACCTGAATTCGAAACCGTGCTAACTCCAAAAATTTATGAAATAGCAATTAAATGTAATATCTTTTTCGTGTTCATTTGTCTGTCTTATATATGTATGTTACGAATTAAAATATAATATTTTTCTCCCATTAGTATCATATTTCCATTAGAAATAAATGTGCACAGTAAAGAAATTATTATTATTTTTTTGTTAATTCTTAAATTTTGAAGTTAGCATGATTTGGAATTCAGGTCCCCAATTATTTGTATGTTTGTTGACTGCAGCCATTTCTGGCTTGTCGGATTTGTTCCTATTGTATTTATGTTGTTCATTTCCTTTTGCTTATAGTACTTTTATGTAATTGTGGGTTTTTGAGATTCAACAACATTGGCTATTAATGGCATAAATCCAACAAAACCATTCAGTTTGCATTACGAAGTGGAATTGTAAGTGCATTTGCACAAGTAAATTCACCCTACTCATCGTGACTGACCATACACTTGAGTTACTAAGAAATATAAAACCAAATGCAATAAAAGTAACGTTAAAAATTGAATTGCTAAGGTTCCGAGCCCGAACTCAAAATAGACAAACATGGTTTTACATTTGTTGATAAACTTCGAGTTAGTAAATGTAAAGTAAAACACTTAATTCCTGCCCATTTTCTTGGCCGGTATGACATGTAAAAAAATCAGTGACAGGGTCAACTTTGATACTAGAATGCAACAGGCTCTCGTTATAAATTACAATACAACCGAATTTTATAAAACTATTAAGATCACCGTCATGTCTACACTTATATATACGTTTCTCCGTGCAGTTTGTTTGCTCCTGAAAATTACACCTGTGTATGTATAAAATTAAAATCGGTTATTGGGTACCCATGGCAAAGTACAGGAACTAATCAAATGCATATAGTCTTGTCAAGGTCGGCTTAGCCTATACAGGTTGTTGTACAATAGCATTTCAATATTATGGAGGAATGACCCTTACATTTTGGAGGAACGAAAAATATCATCTGAACGTAGTTACGAAAAAGCACTATTTCTGCACTTAAGTTCACAGTACATGCTGTAGAGTGCAGGATGGAGTGTGTTATTTTTTAATGATTCTTGCAGTGGAGCAAGCTACAAACTATATAAGTATTTTGGACATACGCCATTGCAGCTAACGGTGACAACCAGAGAATACACACGAACAAATAGACAAGTAAAGAAATAAAATGACTTTGTTTGAAACCGGCAAACAAAGGTAATTTTTAGAGAAGGTTATTTATCGCGAGAATGTATTCTGCAAATCAGTGTAGCGTCCTGCGCCATGTATTGTTGGCCAACGGTAATGTGGCACAGTCTAGTTGTTTACAAACGAATCACAGACGTCCAGTTGTAGCGCACCAGAGTTATCATTGGCCCAGTCAAATAGCGACTCGCCAGTAACGAAAAAAAAAAAAGTGTCAGAAATGAATACATTACATTGAAGTCTAGCAAACAGTCAACGATTCCCGCGATAAATTTATTTATTTATTGTCTTATTTTTGAAATGGCGAGGTTAAGGCATGTAACCTTCTCTTACACCTTCTCCAGTAATTTTATACAATTCCAAAGGAATTCAGTCAGTGATTTACCAGAAAATAACACAGACAAGCACCCAAGCACCTCAAAACAAAACAAGGAAAAAATAAACAAATAACTCAGATTATTCCACAAAAGGAATTCCGTCAGTAAGTAAGAAACAACAGACAAATAATAATTACAACAAACAAAACCAAACGAACGACAAAAAAACTGTTTGTAGACGACACAGCAGAAATACAGACACCTTGAGGAAAGCGACCGAAAACAAATATCACAGTAACTGTGGACAGTTAAGACAGCGAGAAAACAGACGAACATAGTTGTCTCCTTGCGACAAAACAAAATGCGACGTGTTTCTGAGGAATGCCATTGCAGCTATTACTAGCAACTACATACCAAGCGAGTTATATTAAATTAGACGGTAGGCATTGTCCGATGTAGTATTCAACAGGGACATGAAACGGCTCGCGTGCCAAGTTATGAGACCTATAGTACATCACCGGTGCGTTTTCGGATCTATTTTCATATTTGTTCTTCTAGCTGAGAACATTGTGCTCACAAAATATTGACGTACAACTTTGCAGCATCATGTAACTTGGCCATTTAACTAAACTAAGTTCCAGGGTCACGGATAACGTTAAAAATGGAGATCAAAGAGCTACCAACTGCAGTCGAACTGAAGACAAAGTATATCACACTGATATTTGAACACAATGCATCGTCTTCTCATTTTATCGGGTATAATAAACAATACAAATATAGTGTTTAGATGATAGGGCAGGGTATAAACACTCCCCTCCCCCCAAATGTTTCTACAAGCAAACTTCTGGCTGAGCGACCGTATAGGCGTGTACCGAATTCCAACATGCCCTTGAAAACGTTGTTGTTTCTCGCAACATGTATGATTGGTAGGGCCAGGAATATTTCGCGAATTCAATGACCCGCATGCTAGAATCCATTGTCCTATGCACACTCAAGCCCCGTCTATTCGCTCATTGTATGTTGTTCCACTGAGTAGCAGCTAGTGGACAAATAGTCGGGGCTCGAGTATGCACAGGATAGTTGATTCTAACATGCAGGTAATTGAATCCGCGAAATTTTCCGGCCCCTACTTACTGGTTCAGTGAAATAGGGTAACAGCTCCACATACAAGAAAAAGCCACTGAGCTTTTGATAAGCTGAACGTGCGTTGAAACCCAGCAGTCAAGTTTTCCCGCGATAAACCATCATCTCTAATTATATTATATTGTATTATATATATATATATATATATATATATATATATGTGTGTGTGTGTGTGTGTGTGTAGGTGTGTGTGTGTGGAGGTGTGTGTGTGGAGGTGTGTGTGTGGAGGTGTGTGTGTGGAGGTGTGTGTGTGGAGGTGTGTGTGTGGAGGTGTGTGTGTGGAGGTGTGTGTGTGTATTTATAGAAGTAGTGCATTATGATGGCAAAGCTCATGTGAACAAATGTTTTGGAAAAATACACAATTACACTGCAAATAATAACGTTCTATATACTATAACTTCAAATAAATAAGATTAAATATTATTTATTTTTTCGGTAGTGGATTTTCATTCCGCTTGACTACAAAGAGAACAAGATAACATAATTCACCGGAGTTCAACCAAACTGGAGTTGGTTGGTGTTTCCAACAAAACTTCAGATGATCAGAGAAACCTTTTTCTGTATGCACGAGCATTATATTAGCTGGTACGATCGTCAGGCAAGTGGTAAATGCACATTTTAAATATAACAGTGCTTCTACCCACAAGCACTGCTTGTAAACAAAATTCAATCAGGACGTTCTCACATGTTAAATTTCCCAGTTTCGTAATAATGCTGCATTGCGTCAGCTGTGCTCGCAAGTAAACAAAACTTATTTATCAAGTTTAAAAACGAAAAAAAAAAAAAGAAAAGAAAACCGATCGACAACCTACCAAGAAATGTGATTAAATGTTGGTTCCTGTTACGACGAGCTTCTGATGAGGAATGGTGGCCGATTGCCTGTGATTATAACAATATTTAACCAGTTACAAAGTTTTCCAGAAAGGATATAAATATTTTAGACATTTCATGCTCTAAATGTTAATCTACTGTACAGTTTTACAATGTTAGATAATAAATTACTTCCATACTTTCTTACATTTGTTGTATGATAAGAAACATTGTATTCCTCATCTTCTAACAAATGTCAGATTATATGGAAGTCATTTATTATCTACAAATGTAAAAAGGTATCGCAAACTTACATTTTATACATGAAATGTCAAAGATGTAGAAACGCATTCAGGAATTCTTGTAGCGGGAAAAATACTGTAAATTAAAGATGGCCGTGCATCATCGTCCTGAATAATATCAGTTGTGGCTGTACATCCATCTCACAAAGGAACTTCTACACCGGCACAGCTTCGGGTGCTTGGTCAATGATGTACAGCCACTGCAATGGCCGAAGCTGCTATAGTCTGTTCACTGCAACCTGAGCACTCCCAAATAATTACAATAGCCAAACAATGTATTTCATTGGGGCCGTAGATTTTAAGTTTCGAGATTGGTGAAATGTTAGCACAGGTTGTTAGTATTATAGATGTTTTCAAATTGAAAAAAATAAAGACAATCAACATGGTTTATATAAAATTTTAAGTAGTTCTCACTTTATTGTGGAGAGAATGAAAAGGAGGCGAATGACTCAGACGGACTCGAGGTAAGGAGCCAAACTCCATTTAAGAGTGATAAAATATTTTTTAAAAATGGTTTTGCGAGAATTCTCGTTAGATTTGTTTGTTTAGAAACAGAATATTGTATACTATGTCCAGTCTTATCTGTAGAAATGTAATTGGTTCTTTACCTTAAATCTGTCATTTAAAATTAAGAAGCATTAGCTATGCCCCCTGCAGAAATGAAGCTATTTTGCAGTGATCTGCTGATATTTGGATTTGTATCTTTCCAACCAAGAAAAAACTTAAAGGCTGGTAATAGTACACGGGAATGACTTTTTATATTAGCTTTGACGCATTGTACATTGTCAGCGATTATGACTTTCGATTGCATCCAAAGCTTAGGTAAAATGCGATGTTACACAGAAATAAACCACTTAAAACAACCTGGTCACACCTTAAAACCCATGAAGCAGACAATTATGAATTTAGCATATATAGAATGTTGTTTTAGCTAATTATATAAGACAGTACTTTTGTGATTACAAAAACTATTTGGCAGTTAACGGTTATATGCTCTTGTTGCCACAGTAGCCATAAAGCCGGCATTTTTAATTATAGGATTTTATGTATGCAAGTTAGCATGCTAAATAGAATATGCATGTCTACTAACATTTGAATTGCCAATGTGTTTTTTCAGACTGAAATTAAAACTGATTCCCTAGCTACTTAGCTCGTTATTCAGCACGCTAAAGCTACATAGAACACGTCTGACAGTTTTTGGATTTGGATTAAAATAAAAACGGCTCAAATAAAAAAGCCCATTATGCAGGCGTTTTTAAATAAACACTTTTAGTATGTTTTTAGTGCACTGAATAGAACATGTCAACAGATTTCGGGATTTGCTGTTTTTTTATCAAATTGATACAAATGAGATAACTGGTTGTCATGCCCTTGTTGCATCTTTGAAACACGAAGCCGTAATTTTACCAGTGTGTTGTTTAGCACACTAAATATAAACGTATTAAGTATACAAACTTTCAGAAATGTGTTATTTCTAATGGTTAAAACCTAGAATTACGTGGCTCTTAATGCCGTGGAAATATGGCATTTTTATCATTTAATTTCTCCTCTACATAAAATGCAAAATTACGTCCAGGTTGAAGGGTATATTAAGTAAGAATAATGGTAAGACAGCAGGCGTAAATTTATAATGCCGTGTATTCCGAGGTTGTGACTTTCAAATTGTATTTATTATCAGGTCTCCAACCCGGACGTATGGCATTAGTCATCCGCAGCATCATATGAGGAAAGAGGCTCCGGTTTCCGTCTACAACTCCCAGTTCTTTTGAACAACAGGATGAAAGCAAACACGGAAAATATTGTGACAGTGTTAAATATAACCTTGACTGTAAAGTGAAACATGGGTAGACTTAATATTCTACGTTCATTTTTATTGCCTATGCGGACGTTATAGCTAGAAAAAGGACATCCGTAATGGCGTGGATGGAAAATGTCATTCTTCTCTGTGGAAAACACGTTTGGATTTAACACTATGTTAGGTGAAAATAAAATTGGTTTGAGTCAAGCGCCCTGTAAGTCGACGCATTATTCGTAATCTCGAATCTGGCTCATAAACACTGTTACAGCGTGTTAGCAATAAAGTTTTTTTTTCTAAAGAAACACTACTAAACTTGTGTTCAATATATTTATAAACGTAAAGAAAACAATTTTGAATTTATGCTTCTTTATTTTTGTTTTCTAGATGTAAAGCTCGAGGCACCTAAAAAAAAAAAAGTTTTCAGTCTGACGTCACGTAAAAAAATACCACCGAAAAAAATCGTAAGACAAAAATAAAGATGCATCCACTGGATTTTACTACGCATTTTCCAGTAAATTAAATAGTAGTGTCACCTCTTATAGTCTAACAGGAAAATGCTAACTACCAAAACTTTTCACACCGTTTCAACGACCTGAGCAAAAAGGCGATACGGTTGCTGACGCACGAGTCAGTTTAGCTCTTATCGCCCGCTTCATACTCACATGTCACCCCTCACCAGCGCTAAAGACCTCGCTGTTAAGCGCTGACCCAAATCTCTCTCTCTATCTACCAAATCAAAAGTAGCTGTAAAACTATTCATCATCGTCTTACAAGTTGCGACTGGTTGCTCAGCAACGTGCCTGTAGATCGTGAAAACGTGAGTTACAACCAAGCTGTCTCTACTAGGCCAAACTGTTCTCAGACTCTTCAGCACGTGACCCAGATGTTGCTACGATTTTGCTTGGCGTGTTGGGTTTTGGTTAGGAGACTATATCGAGAATTTTAAGTCAAATACCATAGTAGTATATTTTGAGGGAGTTTGGCACAAGGGGATGGGGGATCGGAGCGTTGGAGCCACTGATGACGTCACGGCCGCCATCTTGGACGCCGCCATTTCCCCGTTTTTCCCACAAAATTTCCCTTTTTTTCCTCAATTTCTCTCAACGTGTGATTGATACAAGCATTGACCATAAATGATGGAATGAAAAAAATCCTAAGCGAAGATAAAAAAGTGTGTACGTTAGTACTAGGGATTCTGGTCTTGATCCTTTTACGTGTGATGTGGTTGAGAAAATAAATGTCTGCTGTGTCGGGACGGTCGTTAACATAAATTTGGGGTCATATTGATGTTAAATGGATTGGATTGGCGAGGAGAGAGGCGAGCTGTGAAGGAAGGTAGTGAAGCAAATGTACGTTAAATTCTACCCGGTGGTATGTGCCTAGTTTCTATCGTACCTATACGTAAGGTGTTAAACGTGTGTGAGTTGTTGCTGGCATATTGCTGGAGAACTGTGAGACTATTTTTTTGTATGTGAAATGTCTGTTCCGAAGTATTCTCTAGAACTCTCGGTTATGTTAACGGTTTAGGTTGTTTATTTTAGGGTATACGTAGCGTGAAAATGCAATTTTATCCGCGATGTTGGGTGTGCAAATAGTATGTTCCCATGTTTATAATGGTTTTTTCATGGTGGGTGCCGTTTCGCAGTGCTCTTCGAGAGTACAGATGTTTATACATTAATGTTTCGTGTTTCCGAGGGTGGTGGGAGGGGGAGGAGGAGTTACAATGGTTGGTGTTGTACCATACTGTGACATATGTACGTGTCAGCTTGATGAGAAGGGGTACCATATGACATCATGAAATGGTGACTCATCTGTAGAGGAGGGTTCATGCGCTGGAAATGAGCTGGCCATGTGATGGACATGTGGTGAGCATGTATGTACTTACTCGTGGAGAGATGTAGAAGGAAAAGGTTAGTGGTAATAATGTGAGGGGAGAGATGGTGAGTGCCTATCAGTAACTTATTGTATACACATAAAAATGGTGGTTGGGGGATTCTAGTATGCTAATGAAGTTTGTATGACTATAATATGTCGGTTGCTTATCAATGGAATCGATTTTAAGATAGCTGTATACATGTAAGTAAATAATTACAGTAGAAATCATAGTCGGGATGAAATGGTAGGGGAAGCTTGTTTGTTAATGGAGCTCGCCTGGGTAAGATGTGTTGACTTTTTACTTAATTAAATATTTTTTTATTTTTAAGCATGTTACGGGTATGCTTGAAACTGTACAGTTGTTAAAATATTCGGAAGAGTCGGAGATAATTCTGTTTTTAATTTGAATAATATTTGAAATTTAACACTATAGTTAGGATGAGAGTCTGGTTTAAGTTATTATGGTGGTGGGGGACCGGTGTGTTCCATGGAGCTCGTCCCAGTATGATATGATGGTTAGTTACTTATTTTATTATTGTTACTACAAAATAGTTTTTTTTTAGATATGATTGGGTCCTGGTTGGAATGTAAAGTAAAACACTGTTTGGAAGACTCGTGGAACCCTCTAATTTTTAAATGTATTTATAGGAGATCACTTGGGTACAGCTAGGTTAGGGCTGGTTAGAGTGGAGGTGTGAAGTGATACGGGGGGAATTGTGCACTGCTCGTGAGAATGATACTGAAAGTCGTCTACAGGCTTGTGCCATGATGCAACACCAATATGGTGCCACATCTCAGGAATGTTACGACTCATGTGATGGGGAAGGTAGGGGAAGTACAAAGGTTAGTATTGAACCATACTACGACACATGTATGTGCTGACTCAACGAGGAGGGGGAGGTGGTACAGGTTAACATCATGATATGGGGGGAGAAGTGTCACGTGAAGTGCATTTGATTAGCATGCGTGCGGTGATTTGGGAAGAAAGGGGAATGCCAAACAGGTTGGCAATGATGAGGGGAGGGGAAGGTGTCTACCAGTGACTTGAATGTAAAGTATGGTGGGTTACTAAGGAAGACCCATCTAGGCATATGGTGTTGGTTATTTTTTTAATTTAATCGAAAAAAAATTCTGTATGAGGTGTGAGTGGGGGATGGTAGGAATGCGAATTAGAAATTTTTTTCGGAAAACTCGGAAAAAACCCCTACACTTTATTTTATTGGATTTATTGCAAATCGTTCGGGAATAGCTAGGAGGTGAGGTGGGAGAGCTCGCCTAGGTGTGATATAGTTAATTACTTAAATTAATTTTGTTAAAGAGATGTTTTATGTTATGAGGTGAAAGAGAGGTTAGGTTGGAATGAAAATTAGAAAAAAAATTTCGGAAGACTCGGATAAAACCCCTATACTTTATTTTATTGGATTTTATGGTAATAGTTCGGGGATTGCTAAGATATGAGTCGGGTTTAGGTTATTAGCATGGGAAGGGGAGGCGGAACCCGTTTAGCTGTTGTACAGTTATTTACTTAACTTTTTTTGGCTAGAAATACATTTTTACATTATGAGGTATGAGTGGCGGTTGGTAGGAATGAGAATTAGAAAAAAATTCGGAAGACTTTGAGAAAACCCCTATAGTTTATTTGATTGAATTAATTGACAGCAGGTATCCCTGACAATATGTAAACATAATTGCCGATGAGAAATATAGCTCATTCAGGCTGCTATTGCTCCTCCTCCAGCCTTATTGAGCAATACAGCATTTTTGAGTATTTGTTTAATTTTCCGGGAAAATATTGAGGGAAATTGGGACAATTTTGAGGGAAGAAAGGGAAATTTTGAGGGAAAAACGGGAAATTTGAATGATTTTGAGGTAAAAAAGGGAAACTTTGAGGTAAAAACGGGGAAATGACGTCATCCAAGATAGCGGCCGTGACGTCATCAGTGGCTCCGACGCTCCGATCCCCCATCCCCTTGTGCCAAACGCCCCCAAAATATACTACTGACATTATTAGAAAAGGTCTAGTACCTAATGCAATGCCCATACCGCCGGAAGACTGCAATGAAGAGATGCGTGGTACACTACTAGTAGCTACAAGAATTAGCAACGCGACGAGAAGGCTAGCGAAGAAATCACGAGACTCACTAAGACTACATCACGAAACTGTTTAAATAATACCACAGCATCGCTGAGGATAGTTACCGATATACAGTACCTATACCCGATGTCTCACAACAGCTCGAGAATGTTATTGAATATAAATGTATACAAAGATAATAAATTTTCGCAATAAAATTCGTAAGAAATATATATTGGGTTGTATTTTTTGTAAATAAGTTTACCAAAGCAAATTTAATGAGTACAAAAAAATTGAACTACTACAATAAGTGATATAAAATGTGGAGTTAGTGCATGGAAGAGGAGGGAGGAGAGAGAGGAGGGTGGAGTAAGAGGGAGAGAGAGAGGATCGTGGAGAGAGAGGAGGGTGGGGAAAGAGAGAGAAGCTGTGTGGAGAGAGAGATAGAAGAGGTATGGGAGAAGTGATGAAAAATACTTAAAAGCAGTACACGAGTTAAAAAAAGTAATACAAGTCATACATTCACGGGAAAACATGTGTTACGTTAAAGAAAGAACAGAGACAAGGTTAGACATGTGACTTGGTAGTGGAGAGTGAAGAAAAAGAGAGAGAAGTGATGTGGAAGGAGTGATAAAAAATTCTTAAAGCAGTACACGAATGAAAAAAGTAATACAATTATACATACAAGGGAAAACAAGTGTTAGGTTAAAAAAAGGAAGAACAGAGACAAGGTTAGACATGTGACTTGGTAGTGGAGGGTGAAGAAAAAGAGAGAGAAGTGGTGTGGACGGAGTGATAAAAAATTCTTAAAAGCAGTACACGAGTCAAAAAAAGTAATACAATCTTACATCCAAGGGATAACAAGTGTTAGGTTAAAGGAAGAACAGAGACAAGGTTAGAAATGTGACTTGTAAGGAGGTTAAAACAAGCGCCTCAATCACGACCTAAGCAGCAATCGCAACTATTTTCTACACTCGCTCCGCACACAACTACGCCTGCTTCGCACACAACTACACCTGCTCCGCACTGCTCCGCACACAAATACGCCTGCTCCGCACACAACTACGCCTGCTTCGCACACAACTACACCTGCTCCGCACTGCTCCGCACACAAATACGCCTGCTCCGCACACAACTACGCCTGCTTCGCACACAACTACACCTGCTCCGCACTGCTCCGCACACAAATACGCCTGCTCCGCACACAAATACACTAGCTCAGCACACAAATACGCCTGCTTCGCACACAACTACACCTGCTCCGCACTGCTCCGCACACAAATACGCCTGCTCCGCACACAACTACGCCTGCTCCACACACAACTACGCCTGCTCCGCACTGCTCCGCACACAACTACGCCTGCTTCGCACACAACTACACCTGCTCCGCACTGCTCCGCACACAAATACGCCTGCTCCGCACACAACTACGCCTGCTCCACACACAACTACGCCTGCTCCGCACTGCTCCGCACACAAATACGCCTGCTCCTCTCACAAATACACTAGCTCAGCACACAAATACGCTAGCTCCGCACGTGAGTCAGGTTAGAATTGGTTAGGTTTGGTGGGGCAGCACTCCTAATGGTGAGACTTAAAAAAATGGAGACAGACTGAACCATTAGTACACCACACTAACACTATCTAGCAGACAACACTGGAACAAAAAAAAAAAAAAACGATTGGTATAGCTACTAGCTCTCCTGGTGGAAAGACTCAGAACTAAAGTCACAATATATAAACGCCACATAGGAGACGATCAATGACTACTTGCAACCCGATTACAGGTGTACTATATAATTTAAAAAAAATAGAGTAGCTAGGAATCAAGACAATGGACAGAAATAAAAAAAAAAGTGAGGGTTAGGTTAGGTGGGGTAGCGCTCCTAACGGTGAGACTTGGCAATGGAGACAGACTGAACCATTAGTACACAACACTAACGCTATCTAGTAGACGACACTGGAACCAAAACGATTGGTATAGCTACTAGCTCTCATGGTGGAAAGACTCGGTACCAAAGTCGCAATATATAAACGCCACATAAGAGACGATCAGTAACTACTTACAACCGGACCTAGAGGTTAACTATATATTTTTTTAAAAAAAGTGGCTAGGAATCAAGACAACGGACAGAAAAAAAAGTGTTAGTTAGGCTAGGTGGTGTAACGCTCTTAACGGCGAGACTTGGAAACGGAGACGGACTGAACCAATAGTACATACAACACTAACACTATCTATTACACGACACTGGAAACTAAGACGATTGGTGTAACTAATAGCGCTCCTGGTGGAAAGACTCAGTACCAAAGTCTAAATAATCAACCCCACCTAGGAGACGATCAGTAACTACTTGCAGCCCGACCTAGAAGTTAACTATATAATAGAAAAAAAAATAGTTGCTAGGAATCAAGACAACGGATAGAGACGAAAACGGTGGGAAGACCATACACAAATAATTACGAGACAAATACTGAACACATCCCCCGATCTCGCTCCTAGGCTCCTGCAATAGAACCGCCATTACTACACTACTTACCATGTATGTATTTATTTCCTTATTTACTTTAAAAATTTTACTTAAAAAAAATTAGACCTACGTCAAAACTTACCTGTCGCTGCTATTGATGATTTCTCTTCAATTTACAACAAGCGTTTAAATTTTAATAATATTATTACAAATATAATTACTGTCCTCGTACTTTTTTCTCGTAACAAATCTATATTTAATAAAATGTTGATTGCTACAAATTTACACAGTCCAGAATGTCCGTCACTCCCCAATCCACCCAATCCAAAATGTTCCTGCTCTCCAGAAGGTCGAAGTCACCACACTCTCATCGCTGTAGGGAGTCTTTAGGTCACTCTACACCAACATCCGTGTCACTCCTGTTTTTTTTTATTTTTTTTTTATTTTTAGTAAGGTGACAAATGCAGGTTCGCTGACATTTAAGACAGATTTTAGATTTATCTGTACAGTATGTATGACAATAAATTTCAAACTCCTGTGAACATTTAATACGTTAAAGATTGGATTACTGTTATAGAAATTATTTCTTGAGGAATGTGAACCAATAGCAAAACTGCATGAAGACACTAACTGACACCCGCGCTACCTTGTCAGATGTACAACTGGTCATTAATTTCAGCAGCACCTCTGGAACAAGTAGCTGATAACAGCAGAGTGTTCACAGGACCACAGCATATTTAGGAATACAGATGCAAAAGAACCAGTAGGACAACAAACTCAGTCACACACGCCAGCAAAATGGCTTCGCTGGCCAACATGACGAAAGCGCCTGCTTCCAGAAAGTGCACAGCGGCTGCCCTGCCAGTCAGCAAACCTGCCGTAACACGCAGGAGCCAAACAGACACGGGGCTGGTACCAACAGCCTCGAGCAGCCAGCAAGAGGCGAAGTTAGCGCCACGTATATGTTCACGTCTATATTACTATTAAGTCTGTGCACGTGACTGTAGAGTCCAGTAGACTTGACGTTGAACCCATGATTTTTTATTATCAACAGGCAGAGCAACTGGTTTATGGTGAAAACTATTTCGCAATAACTGGTTTCAATGCCTTATATGTAGGGTCATGAACTTTTCGCGAAAAGAATTTTGCCCCAGTATGTTTCAGTGCCTTACGTGCACATATGCAGCTGTGCTTCATGGATATTGGCAGCGTGTCTTTGTGAAGAGCCGTATCTCATTTTACTGAGCCAAATACACTAACGTTCCTGCTACATCACGCGTCTGTGACTTGCCGGTAGAATCCCAAGGTTCGTGCGTGTTAAAATATCCAATCACTGACCACGAAGCAGAACTGCAGATGTGCGCGTAAGGCACCGAAACAAAGTGGGGCAAAATTCTTTTCGCGAAAAACAGGGGTCCCTAGTTATAGGTAGCATGTATTTTATGCAGAAATGTTGCTCATTTGACTGTGCCAGTGATGGCAATGTTACTATACGACACCACACGTCTGTAATTTGTGGGTTGATCCCCAAGATGCGTGAGAGACAATCCAATCTCTGACAACGAAGCAGGGCCGCCATTGTGCATGTAAGACATTGAAACAGGTTTTTGCCAAAATAATTTCCACAAAATCATTGGCTCTGTCAATAGGTGATTGGCGTCTTGCCGACACAGTCGATCTCGATAAATTGGTCTGCAATTGGGTACTTAAAATTTTTTGGCAAATTCAAAGATCATTAATACGTCTCAATGACTCGTTGAACATGTTGCAAATGTGTGGGCCGCGCCGAACCAACAGTCGTAAGCCTATTTTAATGTAAAAAGTGACTAAACCAAACTTAGTCACTAACGTATGGTAAACGGAATCCTTCTAGTTAAAAGAAAACAAAATGTCGCCAACAACTAATAAGCTTACTTTCCTCAATGTTGGTGCAAATTAACCCAAAACTTGATTGAAATGATATTTCAAGATATACAATTTGTATACAATCAGTCCAATAGATTCCAAAATATAACATACCGAATGTATTAATTAATGTCATGCCATTCAAAAATGGCTAACACAAAATTTATCCTACAGGTATAACATTTTTAATGATAAACTGTCAGTATACGCAATTTTATCGTAATCAGTTTAGTAGTAATTTAAATTATGACATAAAAGCTTTATTTATTAATGTATATCCACCTTACAAAATGGCATAATATCATGAACAAACCATATTAAAAACTATGCCTGAACAGTGAAACATCAAAATTTAGAATCTGGTTGGAATTGATCGTACTGTATGATTACTGAGATATGACAGCGTCGAAATTTGCAAAATGGCCTCAGTTTCGGAAATAAGTATTAGATATGAACAAGTTACATAAAAGACAGGTACCCTTACTAATTACTATGTGTGTACAAAATTAAATGACATTTGGTCTACGGTGAAGACGTTAACAGAGGAAAACTAAAATAAATAAATCATGTATTCATGTTAGAACAAGTTAGAATCCAATCGCTCTCAGAGTTCTTTGACAACTTCAGCTGGATAACATTTTACCAGAAACAACTCTTTGTAGAACTTTATGTCAGTAAAAAACCTGCAAGTGAATGAGAAGCGATACCCGTCCTTCCTGTTTTGTAATGAAACTGACTGCTCTATTGGACAGCAGCTGAAGGACAGACAGCTGATGCTTAGGGGTTTTTCGCGAAAAGAATTTCGCCTCACTTTGTTTTGGTGCTTTGCGATGTTTTTTTTAAAATGGTATTTGTGTCTTGTTGTGAAAGTGTGATAGGTGTATATAATGGTGTACAAATTTTGACACAGTGACAAAGCCTTGGTGTAGGTACCTTACCTCCTCACTCCTTACCAAGGGTGCTAACCTTGCCACGAATTCACCAACTCCAAAAGGACCCACAGAAACAAAACAAAACCAAAACAAGCAACACAAGGTGTAGA
>PNEQ01024929.1:9750-28392 GCA_003012365.1 Medauroidea extradentata | reverse complement strand
TCGCTGTGTAGTAATATACTATGTCGTAAATAAACGTTTATTGATAGAAATATTTCGTAAAAAATATTAACAGAAGCGTAAAATAACGAGATCTGAAGCAGAAATCGTTGAAACATATTCCAAAGTCTGTGTAAATATATGTTGAAAGAGTTAAACCGTTTAGAATGCTGCGTAAGAAGGCGGCAACCAGTGAAATCGAGCGTAGCTCCGTCGCTAGCGCGCCGCGAGCAGAATTCAAGCCGGTTGCGGGTGGGTAGGCAGCCCACTTGCCAGTTCTGTGTTGAATCGAAACATACTGTACATTACAAAAACAGAGGTTATTATTTCTATTTCGATCTCTTATTTTAAAAAATATATATAACCCAAATATTATTTTTATCAGTGGAATAAGAAGTTACAAATATTATCAGAAAGGTATTAAAACGATACGTTCATAATATTGATTAAAGAAATCTCCGTAAATTACTCTATTATAGGTCGTTCGGGACAAAGTGAGCATTAAAAATTTAACCGTTGAAAAATATCACTAGTCGTTGCTGCGTATAATTCAAAATTAAGTCTAGTTGCCTTACTGTTTGTATAGTTAACATCGAAATTACGCAATATAATTACGTGTTTTTCCTGTTTACACACAACAATGCAGAAACAAAATCAACTAAAATCTATATAATTATATTTTATATAATCAATAATTTTATTTTATGGAATTGTATCGATTTATGCTGACTGCACAATTTTTCTTTCACGCGCAAACATCAAGGGACGTGTCCAGAGAAGTGAGACACGTCCCGTCGTTAGCCGTTACGCGAGGAAAGATACGAATTGGCTAAATAAACAACTTTAGCATGGTGTTTTTAGTGGTCACTTTATCCCGAACAGCCTATAGAAAAAAATTACTTCGTAAGGATTGCCACCAGACGTTTGTTACATAAGTAATAATGATTTCAGTTAAAATAGATTATAAAATTATGGTGTACAGAATTGCGTATTGTAAAACATGCCTGATTATACGCAACGTAAATACTGTTATCCCTGTGCACTGCAATTAATTTTTGTTGGTGAGTACTTGTAATTACGCGTAATTGAGCAATTATTTCTTTTCTGAGACCAACCTGGTGTAAATTCGTCAATGAGTATTTGTGTGTGGGTGTATATATATGTGCTCATAATATCCTATATATATATATATATATATATATATATATATATATGCTTATATGTGTGTTGGTATTTTGATGACCCAGCTAAAATTTAAAACGTTCAAAAATGCTTATATATGTATATATAATACATAAATACATATATAAATGTTATACGTATCATATTCTACGTGAGATGCAGTAGAGAATATAAGTCGACGTAATTGCGATGTAATTTGTGTAAATTTTCATTAAAACGTATGGATTATTTTCCCCTTCATATAGGCTCAAGTTTCGTAAAAAAATAATTTGCAAACTAAAAAGAGAAAAACACAACAACTGTGCGGGATGGATAATGTAAAAGAAAAAAAAACAATCCCTATGTCTACACGTTTATTAATTCACGGGATGAATTAATCCCGTAATTTGCCAAATACCACTAAGTAATGAAAACAATGCTGTAAATCCTTTCGTTACTTGTCACGCATGTATTATCACGCGCATTTTAAACTCTTGAGTTATGAGCAAACATGACCTTAAAAATTTCGACAGTAATTTGCCTAAAAAAATACGTGGTTAATAAATACATGAATAAACATAAACTCTCTCACACACGCAGTCTAGTATCACAAACAAGAGCGTTTAAAATTCTCTGCTGTCATAACAAAATGGTGTAATAGGCGCTATATGACAGAGTGGTATTGGTGAAAATGGGTAATTCCGTTAATCCGTGTAGATGAAGAAGTTTGCATGCCTGAGTTTTGACCTTCTTGAAAATGAGAGTGAGATACATCGAGTTCAATAAAGGATGGCAACTATTTACACTTTATTTAATAGAACGCCGAGATTATGTAGTGCTTAGACCACTTGCCTTCCAAGACTACAGTCCAATCTTGACTCTTGGCAGGGTTGCTAAAGAAATTCGTTCCTGCGAAATGTATCGGACATCGCCGTTAGCCAGCGGGTTTCTTCGGGATGTTCCCGATTACCTCATACACGTATTCCGCCTCTGCTTTATAGCCTACACGCCAAGAGTCCAAGACCTTGTTATTGGGTGTGTTACAATTTTTCTCCTCATTTTTCATCATTCTGTCATTCGTTTCAGACCGACATTCTTGATTAATTAGAGTGGTAATAATTAGAGACTGGGAGAAATCACAGACGTGTGGCTGTTCATTGGCTGCTCCCTGACGCAGTGATACCACGTGATTGGACCGATGTTTTGTTGCTTCTGTCAAATTGGCTCAGTGCCCTCCACGAGGTGTCAAATGAGTCAAGAACCATTTGGGAAAGTGACCCAAACTTACGTTTAATTTGATTCTAGCTTGTGGCACAAGAAAACGTGAATTTGCCTGTCCAATGAAATAAGTGGAGAAGATAAATATTACATATTGCTAAAAAATTTACTAACTAAAAACAACTCACTAATTAAACTGTCCTCGCAGCTACTTTAAATACAGACACAAAAGATCTGCATTCAAAATTTCTCAAATTTAAAGCAATTATTTTTTTTAACATATTTTCTGCTTCCCGTCTTCTTTCTCACTCCTGAATCGTTTTCTTTCTTGCGAAATCTATGTCGGCTTCTCTTTGAACTACTTTTTTTTTTGCTGACAGATAGGTACGTTATCTTATATACAACTAAATGTTATATTTTTAATCTTAAATTATAGTAATACACTGTTGGATAGTTTTTTCTACGAATGGTGATGAGACTTTCTGACCCAAAGCTTGACTTCCACACCTGAGGTCGATAATTTTGCACAGTACAAAATGCTAATTAATGCCATGTGATAAAAAAGAAGCAAATACTGCCTGGGTCAGTAAAATCTATAAAATTAAACACTTTTCCACAGCTCGGTTTGTTTTTGAAAAGCACAAAGTGGAATATAAACAAAACTATTTCGGGGTGAAAAGTCACGCAATGTTAGCGAATAGGTGTAAAGTAACCTCGTGTATATGTGTGTGGTGGTGGTGTGTGTGAAAGTAGGAACCTGGAATTTAGCATAAAATACACTTAAAATACATGAACACTAGAAAAGGACACGTGGGATATTCCATTCCAGAAATTCAATATAATAATAAATATTGCCTCACAGAGCAGTGACTGCGCGAACTATGCAAATGATGAATAAAATGAGAACAGGATTGTAGCATTTGATGTCTAAAAATTAAATTATGTTTGGTAGACTCGCTTAGGTATGTCTTTATTTTAACTGTGAGGACGACTTCCATGGCAGAGTCGAGAAAGCGCCATTAGACCACAAAGTTCCGGTTCAAAATTTCGAGAGATTCATGTAGGTATCCATATTTAAAATGTGATTCCAGAGAAGTTAAGGGCACTGCCTACGCCAGAGCTCTGACACGAGCAAGGATATGGATGTCCACGGTGCTACAGGATATTTTAGGAAGTTTTTCAAATATCTTGAAAATTATGAGCAAAAATGTATATTCGTCTGAAAACATTATCTCATAATTTTTTCTTACATTTTCATTCACGTAGCAATATTTTATTCTTCTCAATGAAAAAAATAGTTTCTGTCCAAAAAGAATATTATGAAAAGTGACTGATCACCACTGAGTAAAAATTAATATGTAAATACCTATCCTTGATCGCGCCACGCCTCTAAGGTAGGCAGCGTCCTTACGTGTTGAATTAAGGATACATTTCATGATTTTTAAAATGTTAGAATTCCAGTTATGATTTTACGATATATTAGTTAAGTATTTTATAATAACTTGGGACACGTAGGAAAAATATTTCCTTCAGTCTTAGCAAACAAAACTGCAGTTTAGTGCAGTGCTTAGAAACAAGCTCAGCTCTGGTGTTAAACGCAATAATGAATTTGACATGTTTACAAAAATCTCTCGAAGCGAAAGGACGCAGTAGTATCGAAGGAGGTGGCGCCGTGATAAACCATTATACTCGCATCCAGGAAGTCACGGCTTCGACTCTTGGTCCGGCCATATCGTTTTCTATTTTTCACGATTTTACCAACTTACTCTATGCGAATGTTACGATTATTTCGCAGAACAGAGCTTCACTGATTATTTTTTCGTCAAACCCGGCTCACGGTTCGTAGAGTTTACACTCGTGCTACATTGTTAAACACAGTGACACAATTAGCTACGCGATAAGGCGTCCAAACCACAATGTGTTGACATTTACACCTGATATGCTTTAGTCGCTTTCTTTTATCACTCGCCGACGCCCCTCTATGTTTGAAAAACTGAGTGATTCCTGCTTTTGGCGTCAGAGTCACAATTCCACAGCTGTGACAGTTTAAGGGCCCCGCCTACCAGAGGTGTTAGGCGAATTTATGGGAGGACAGTTGAGATCTTAGCTTAATTAAGTTTTGGCTCTAGATTTTATTGTAAGGTACCAGTACGGAATATGTCCCGCTTAAGTTTCACAAATCATGTGTGCCTAAGTCATTAATTATATTACTAATATAACATATGGATGGTTTAATACAGATATTTATGGATGGTGTATGTTCATACTGGAGACTAGTGTGTATCGATCCCACATCGATCTCGGTATTACCACACAATGACGACTAGTGGGCCATATTGAGAACTGGAACATATTTGGTACAGGTATGTACCTTATATAAATGGCTGAATACTAGGCAATGTTAGAGCTTAGAATACATATTGCCAGATTACGTGTATTATCAACAAAGTTACTGTCATTAATTTGTATTATGGAATTGTATAGAACCGTACCATAATTTAATGTATACTGGTTACATATCATTATATATGCAGTTCACTACAAGCTGAGAAATTAGAATTTATAATAAATAATAAATGTACTTAATTGGGACCATCCATATTAATTTTTGATAGTGGTAAAAAATTTACACTGGTTTTCAGTTGCACGGAAGTTTTAATATTAAAAATAATAATGGCTGCAAAACAGACGTAAGAAAAATGTAAACACTGCTCACTTTATCATGAACAACCTTATGATACAAAAGTTATAGCAGATGAAAGATAGCAACAGTCTCACTATTAAAACATTTAAACAAGGAAACACTTATAACGACACTGGAATACGAATAAGGTAACCCACAATCACGAACAATCAAGCACAAACTGGTGTACAGTATTGGAGTTGTTAAACGTGCACTGATTAAACTTGCAGCTGGTATTTAAATTAATGTCACCTAGAATGAAATTTCTATTCATTTCAATAATAGAACAGACGATGATTCTTTTAAATGTAAACACGTAATAAATAATATAGTAAAAAAATCAATTGTAGTTTCACGTCACGAGTTTATACACAGCGAAATGGCTAAAAGTATGTTACATATATAAAAACAAACTTATAGCAACAAGTACGATTCTTGAAATACGGTTATTCAGTGCTGTAAAATGTTATTGCTTAAATAATGACTGTGAGTGGTCTTGCAATATTTAAAAGGATGGTTTACAATCAAAGTCTGATTTTCAAGGAACATGACACCAGCAACAATACTTGAAAAATTAACTAAAATTTCCTGCTTTTACACACAACAAAAAACTTGAGCTTAAAGACAATTTGACGTTATTTTAGATATAACGCTCGTATATATATTACCTGTGTTGAAAGAAATTTTTCGAGTTCAGTTTAATTCAACTGAGGATAAGAAGATAGAATTATTAATTTTTTGTTTCAATAATTTTGAAAATAATTTATTTTCAACAATTTAGTATTGCGGTTGCTATCATTTTGAGATCTATATATATATATATATATATATATATATATATATATATATATATATATATGACAGACACTTCATATCAGAGTATAGAAGTAATATTTGAGTTACTAAGCTTCGAATTAAAATACAAAGATGTCCTTGGAAATATAATTTAAACCGAATGTTTTCAACTTCCGTGACAGATCTGCGGCTGACCTTGATCGCTGTTTTAAGACTATGCGGTGAACATCTTCCATTAAAACCCTGAATAATAATTTGTCGGTTGAAACAAAATATCAATACAATTGGAAACGTTTGTTTGCAATATAACTACTTTAAATGTATTTACATAAACCAATTTTGGTGTTCTAAATATTAGTTTCGTTATAAGTAGTGATCAGTTTTGCATTATAAAGTAAGTTAATTCACGAATAAGATTTGAACCAGTAGCCTTTGTTTCCAGGTCCATTGTTTGAGAGAAAACAGCTCTTCTACAGGGATCGTTAGTGTAGCATATATATATATATATATATATATATATATATATATATATATGAACGTACATAATATATATAAAGTGCAAGCTTTATTTGGGTGATTTAAATTTTTTTTTGTAATTTAATAATTAATAGTTATTATAATTTTCATAATGCAGTTGGCACACTTTTGTATTATTATTTGTTTAATTAGGTTGTTAACATACTAAAAACTAAATAATAAGTTAGAGAACACATTGACAACCCTACAACAGGTCAGATGGTCATTTAGTTCCCTAAACCACCCACTGAAACAGTGCCTTGTTTGCAGTTTTCTCTGCAGTTTCCCACAAACAAGTCAAGTTTCGGAACGAGGAACGCGGGTAAAACGTGCTGTGCTTGCTTTCTCTGCTCGCCGAGTCGACTGTTGTGTTCGCTCGGGCCGGGCAGTTAGCGGGTAATTGCTTTAATTATCGTTCGAACCTAATTATCGTGTGCCAGTTGGTGCACGCCCGGGAAGGCATCCACAAAACCAATTTTAAATGGGCGCTAAATACGTAATCGGCTGAGGAGGTACATTCTGATGCTTTAATCTCTCGTCTAACGATTCCAACGGAAACCTAGTTTGTGTCTATGTTTGACGATTTGTAGCGAGTCGTATACTTCACTACATTTGTATGACTGCTTCAAAAATACTTTTCTTTTATAGTAGGGGTATTCATGAGATGGCCGACTTTAAGTCGACGTGGAAAAATAATTTTTAATGCAGCTCTATGCGCGCGTGTGTGTTTATATATACATGAAGATAATGAGAGAGAGAGAGAGAGAGGATTAAGAAAGAACGTAACGTAGGGCAAGAAAACAAGCTGTGCTATACGTTTTACCAAGTTAACTATAGCCATTACAATAATTTATGTTTTCACCACAAATGATAGATATGGATATTACACAGACGGGAAACCCTGTTGATTTTATTTCACTAAGTATCTGTTTGTATGTAAACACCGTAAAACGTGTTTGTAGATATACGAATTTACCGAATGAGGCGGCCTAAATGCAACTCGTTGGACTTGGATTCGAGAGGATCCTGGGTTAGATCCCAGGCGCTAGCCATCGGAATTTCTGTTTTCAATGATTTTCCCGAAATTTCTCCAGAAAAATGCTGACTCCTTTTCTAGTGACTGCCATTTTGTCAAGTTGTGTGTAATAATATTTAGTGGCCTCGCTATCTACGATACGTAAAAAGCCGAATGTGAAAAACACAATTTTTTTTAATTGCCTGAAATAATGGGTAATCCTATTAAAAATATCTGCTGCAATGTTTACAAAAAATGTGTTCAAAAAAAAAAACAATATTGCTGTGTATTTACCAAAGAATTCCGTATCTTTCCAGACATTTTTTTTGCAATTTTTACAGTAGTTGCTAAGCACGTCATTGATTTTTTTTGCAATGAAGTCAAAAATAATTGAAATTTGCAAAAACTTTTGTAGAATAAGAAAGGATGCCCGAATTAAATTTGGTTTTACATCGGATACTGCCATGGACACTGATTCCATTCGTTCTTATAGACGTTTAAAACAGTTGTAATTACTTGAAATATTTACAAAATTCCTCTTTTATCTTAATAAAATATGCTTTGACACTGTTTCTCGGCGTAGGCGTTAGCCTATGTTTACCGGATTTTAACTATCTGCTGAGACACACGAACGTAAATAAATATAAAATTGGTTACGCATGTGAATAAGAGCACAGGAGTCAATTGGAACAAATTTATAAACAATTTCCTATTTTACATAATTTTAAAAAATTAAATTAAGTTATAGTACTAATATTTCTACAAAATCCTAAATTGTCTACGTAAAACACAATTCGTAAACAGTTCTACACTGTAAATCTTGCTTCAAATTTTGTTTTCTGTTCACTCAAGTGTCTCTCTATTCACCTTATTTAATGATACTACACACAAGGAAGTGATCAAATGTTGAGCCCGCCTGCCAGGCCACCGAACGGTGTCATAAATATAGGCGAAAACAGTTTATTTGAAAAATTTTCCTACGTGCGTGACCGATGTCTGTTTACGGATAGCATTCAATGAACGTTACATGTGCGTAAACCCATATCAGGTTATTCAAACATCTGTAAAGGTTATTTAATCCTGAAAAGAGTGAAAATGAGTATTTTTGCAGTCATTTTCAGGTATGAAATCCTTGTTGAAGAATCTCTAAAATGTGTGTTCAATAAACCTTTATCATTAAGGGAAATGGAAAGGTAAGCTACCATGCTAATGTTTGGAATTATCAAACCTAGATAAAATCTAAACTGCTAATTATAATTCGATGGGACTTGTTTAGCCGGGTAAATATTTTAAAAGCGGAAGACTGTTGATGCAGAATTATTCAGTAAAAACTTTTTTTAGTAAAAAAATAAATAATTTTTTTTAGTAATTACATACAGTCATTCATTCCCATTGCATAACTCTTTCAAAGATCATATTAAGAAAACTAAGCCCGCGCTTTCAAATGGTTTCATATTCCTGACCAATGAAGCCGCCACTGTGTCAAGAAACAAACAAGTTATGCACTTTCCAGACACAGCACCTATTATAATATCTTTAGGCAATACTGGGCTCATAACCTGTTGTTTGGATACTGTCATGGAAAAGAATAACACATCGCCAGGACTATGTTGCTCTACTCAAAGCACCGAGAGAGGTTTCGCAACGGTAACACGTTGGCCTTGCATTCGGGAGCACTCGGGTTAGATCGCTGGCTCCGGGCATCCTGATTTCGGTTTCATGTTACTTCTCGAAATAGCTCAAAGCGAATGCTGGGATAGTTCTATAACAAAGGGCATGGTGGACTCCTCTCTTAACTCCCGTCGTACTAAGTTGTGTGTCACCGTCTGTATTGACCTCGCTGTCGACGAGACGTAAAGCTCATTTACCTTACATTTACTCCAAGTATAAAACTGAACACCAATCCAGCTCGCAACCTTGCCGGATGGACACATTAAAAACATCTGAATGTTGACACACGTTCGCCACAACACCTCTAAGGTTGCCATCTACCTGCATACTACAGTATGAAATAAACACAATAATTATTGTCACATACAGCACAAACTACTCTGAATAAAACAAGGATGTCCAAATATTATTTAGTGTCATTGAGACGTAAACCATAAGAAGGAAAAAAAAACTGTGTAAATATCATCTGATAACATTCGACGGCTATAAAGTTATTAGAGAGTAGTCACCCTTATATTTTGTAGTAGGCGAACGATTTTAATCCTGTTGTTTTCGTATGGTGTACATCTTTGCAATACTAAACAGTGTTTAAATAATCGTAGTTGTACTTAACCGACTTCTGAATATTTTGCATTAATACGAATTTACGAACTCGAATTTCAAGGGCATTTCCCTTACGAGTTTAGCTAAGCTATAAGTTGCAATTTTCAATACACAAAACCGTCACCACCTTTCTCAAGGAATCATCTTCCAAAAATTTGGTTGAGTTTCCAAACGGCTTGTGGGTAGGCTATATGCATTTACTCAGTTATACGCGGTGGGAGCGGTTGCTAGGTAGATTTCTACCTTTTCCCACACGGAGGTGACCAACAAATCACGCCCTAGCTGTACATTGGCAGGGTGAAGAAGTGGGACAGGGAGTGGCGAAGAATTCCAGCAGGCGACAACACAGCCAGCGGGATTTCGCACCACTCTACTAGAACACCGGGGCTGTGCCTCATCTTAGGGATGATGCAGAGATGGATTTTACCGAAGCTCTTAAAGTGGCAGGAATAATGTAGAGAGATGCGCTAGGTTGTGCCCTGGAGGAAGGTTATAATTGAGAAAGCTGCATCTCCGTCCTCTTCTTTGATTTACAGTCGGCGAATTTAAGGATTCATACTCGAATTGGCATCAGGATTGCTGGAGTCGGGATTTGGACCCAGGATCTCGATTTGGCTAGGTGTGACGTTTGTGTTCGTCACATTTAGTTTTCATGTTGCATCTGTTAGAAATGTACGTAAATTTAAATGTGGAAAACTGGAAAATAGTAGCAAATATGTTTGGTTATCGAACTGAGTGGTTTTGCAAACGTGGTCTGACTGATATGAACTGGTCAAGCGTGGTCCGGTTGGACTGTGGGCGGTGTTCGTTGTCGGTGCTGACCGAGCGAAGACCAAGTGGTTACCGCTCAGGTCAGACGGATGGATATCGGGGAACCATCCAGAACAGCCAAGGAACACACGGACTGGAATTTGTTTCGCGGAAGGTCTCCAGCTGTTGTGCTTGGGCGAGGATGAGAGAGTGGAGTCGAGGCTGCACGGCAAGAGAGGCGAGGTGTGTATACCGATCGTCTGAGGGTCGCTCTGACCAGCGACACGGATGTAGGGCATTTTGGGATAAAGTGAGCACTAAATTTCCACCTTTGTAAAATATCACAAGCCGTTGCTGCATACAGTTCAACATTACATATAGTTGGTTTACCGCTTGTATGGTTGGCAGCGAAATTACGCAATATAGTTCTGTGTATTTTCTTTTTTTTATGTATAACAATATTGAAATAAAAGTAACCAATATCGACATTATTGTATTTTATATAATTAATATATATATTTTTAAACAAACTGTATGGATTTATACTGACTGTACAATATCTTAGACGCGCAATCATCAAGCGACGTGTTCAGAGAGGTTAGAAATTTACCGTCGTTAGCAGCTACGCGCGGAAAGATACGAAATGGCTGAAAATATAAGTTTAGCAGGGCTTTTATGAGAGCTCACTTTATTCCGAACCGTCTATATCTAGGCAAAAAAATAAATACGATTGCGAGCAGTTGTTCAGTAAACCGCTTTTATACCGCCGATGAATCCAAGCAAAAGTGTTTGGCGAAAATTAGAGTAACAAACTTAGTTATTGAGAGGCCTGGATCACGCCCGTGTGTGAAACGCAAGGTAGAATGCGAAGCAGAGAACTTCGAGGACCTCGGGGGAACTAACGGCGACGTTATCACACCGCCGAAGAAGCACCAGGATCGACGTTCAAGCGGGTCGCCGCGTGGCGGAGTTTTTGTCGGGTACTTACTGCCCATGTGGCCGATTAAATATCGCTTTTTATGAGTGCAACGCAAAATTTGCACCCGCGTTGCGTCTGCTTGCCCTGCATTGGAATTATATACTCGTACACATTCAATAGAAGACTAGTTTAACTTGCTCTGCATTTGCGTTGCGCTGCATCGGTGCAAATAGCAAGTGGCGATATTTAATCGGCCCCCAGGAAAGGAAGTGCAAGGTCGCCGACGAGGTGTAGCAGAGGCACGGGGATTCGAGGATCATGGAACGACCCGCGATGACAATCGTGTTAGAGTCGTAACTAATGCGTATCGACATCGCGTGGCTTAGCTTTGCATGGACGCCTCGTTATGTGGATACCCGCTTGCCGCGCGAGGCAGTGCTCGTGTAGCCTCGAGCGAGGTTGCCTCGTTACGAGCCTCGTGGAGTAGATTTTTGTGTCGTGCTCAAAGGCGCCTCAGGGCGAGCCAATCTGTCTGTGTGGACTGTTCTTCATTCATCGTTGTTGTCTTGCCTCTTGCACATGGATACCGAAAAGTATCGTACGTTGGTGCAATTAAATGAGCAGCAACGTTTGTTATGGGACCGAAAGAAGAAAGATTACCACAACAATAATCGAACAGAAGATGCGTGATTAAATATATCCAGTGAGATGAGTATGTCAGTCGTCGAACTGAAGAAAAAATTATTGCGCTGGATCCTTCAGAAGGGAGAAATCCAGGGAAAAGAAAAGTCTCGTTAAAGGTTCAGACAATTTTAATTGATTCCAAAATTATAGTTTATTCATCCGTTTCAAAATAGTTTTGCTTTCAACACATAGTAACGTAATTTATGGAGTCTAAACGGGCAAGGAAGTGTTTCAAGTATATCATGTACACCAGCAAAAGTCTATAAACTAAAACCTTTGTGCTAAGAAGTGAAACGTATTAACCGTATTTAATAAAAATAACACAAAAATATGTTGTTTTAAACGCCTTGTCAAGACACCATGGATACATTTGATAAGTAAAGCAATATTTTTAGGACACGACGATGTGTACCATTCGAAGCGGTTAGCCTATACTTGATTCAGATTCTTATCAGACAATAACAACTATGGTGATACAAGAGACCCAATAAATAAGAAGTCTTTGAGTTCTTGGTTCATAGTAGTCAATTTGCCATGGGACCCACTGGTCTGTAAGAAAATATTCTGCGTGATGTCGACGTATTACATGATTCGACCCTCTTCGGGAAACACTTTGAACAGGCAACAATGATAACATTTTTTGATCATTTCTCCATCTGTAGTTTTAAGTGAAGAAGCAACGATAAAAGGCGTATTAGCGTATTATAACTAGACGCATGTTGACGTCATCAAGTGTTATACTCTAGTGGCAACATGTGTTTGAGATATCCCGAATACCCCTAGTTACATCACAGTGCAAGCCTTGTCAGTATGGTACGACATTTGAAACTGATATTCTTCAGCCATGATGAAGGTGAAATGAAGATGGAAATAGAGCACCTGTAAACTTCAAAGGTGGGGAAACGGAAGAAACCTGACAACAGTTCGCAACGTTGCCTACATGTTAAAATTCGGTTTTCGACCCTAACGGGAATCGAACAATGGCGGGACGACGCTGCTTCTATTATGAACACATATGCGTATAAAAATTTTCATACAACACACTACTAAACTAGTTTATTATTTTATCAAACACACCGAGCATTACTATCGTAGACATTCAGTTTAAAGCAGACACTCGTGGCTTCGAGTCCCGCCTCAGACAAACAAACATCGATCTCGAAAACCGTATGTTTACATAAATAAAATGTTTAAGTAGATCCAAACACACCAGCAGTTGTCAAGTCAATCGCTGCAAACTAACTGAATGCACTCGAAGAATCTCTTCCCATCAGCTCTGAACCATCTATCACACATACACCTTCTGTGATCGAATCGTAAGTCACACTTCAAGCAGCTCGAGGGAGAAAACGACAATGTTCTCGGGAAGAAGATGTTGTACTTAAAATATGTACGGCGTATTAATTAAAAGTGAAGAACTTAAACGATCCGCATGTTTTCTTTGGGCAACATGTTGAGAACGAAATAAGGGAATCAAATCCAATAACCTTAGTGCATGCCTAACGTTAAAAAAAATTATACTATTGAAGTTGACCTTGGAAATTACAGATCCATATTTGAGAGTCATTTAAACTAACACTCAAGCAGCTAGACCAAGAATGCCGTGTACTTCTTCATCTTCCACGACTCCTCTTGTGACATCAGTATGGAGTTCACCATCCCCATACTCCTATGCATATCGCACATCGTCATTGGGTTCTGACTAGACACATTCAGATATTCCCACACTTGAAATGTTTAATTGCCTTACTGGTATAGATGAATAAGTGAAATGACATCATACAAGATAACAATTCATAGAGGTATGGAGGCAAAATTTCGAAATAATTACCAATTGCTAAAACAAATATGACCACAATCTTAATGTACAGTATTCATTTTGTTAATATAAGTGTTACTTTTTTTCCATTCCTGTTTTTTTACACATGAAATGTTTACTACTTTCCTTGTATTTTACTCAGTGCAGGGATATAAACAAAATACCTTTCATTAAAGGTTCAATGTAAACACTAGATGAATAAAAATCAGAAAAGTATTACTTTGGATTTTAATTAGAAACTTATACGTGATTAGGCAAATTTATTGTTTCTTTTCCAATTAAAAAGTTAATATCTTCTTATACAATGAATATTCTGTTGAATACGTTTTATTTGGCATAAGCCGTAGGGCTTGTAACCTTAGTTTTCAACACATTACATTATACATATGTATGGCATTTGTTCATTTGCGCAGTACTAGCAAATAATTCGTAAATATCAAAAACATGCTTATTCTTAAACAAACAAAAAAAAAACAAATGTAAAAGTACATTGTTTATCCTAATGTGAACACTAAATACAACTTGACATAACAGTTTAACTGTCATATCCTGCAACAATCTATTTCCGTACAGAACACGGTTTCTGCAAGTATTTAATCCACCAACGTGGTCTGCGTATTTGTTTTTTTTTTTTCCTTAAAAAATTAACTTGGTGTATCACAATAAACGCGACTGCAGCAGTTACTGCTGACTCGGCTTGGTCCACGCGGCAGCCTCGCGTAGTCCTTCATGCTTCATGCATCATGAGCAACGGTTGTAAGACCAATGCTGACGGCCTATCTCTATGTGCTACAAAATTGAACGGCGCCATATTGCATCCCGTAACATGCGATGCCCTATACCAACGTTATTTTTTGTTGAAAAATAATCGTTCCTCCCACCCCAACTAAAGTACACAATTCCCTATCTTGGCCTGCAATATGTCAGCGTTCAATTTGGCCACGTAACAAAAGAACAGCGTAACAGTATAGTTCTTTTATAACGTCTTTGATTATGAGGCAGTCCCGCGACCATTTTCAGCCTCTCGATGTCGATACGAACCATAAGTATACTCCCCTCATCACCCGACATGTTGACACCTGTTTGACGAAGTGTAAGCTGTTTCGCGAGTGTCGTCAACATACCTGAATGTGAGAAATGTATGTACGTTGCATGTAGACTGTTGGAAAGGTATGAAAAAAAAAAACCTGACGACGTAAAAATGTCACAAAATATTTTAAGGCCTTAGCTGCACTTAACAATTGCGAATATCTGTGCGTGATGTTTAAAAAAAACTGTAAGATATTTAATTTGGAGTTGTTTATTATCTTAGAGAATTGCAAGTGAGTGGCGACTTAAAATTAAACTGTACATGATCGCATGTTTAAATGTTAAAATATTAATTAGCTTATTAGCGTATTATGTTTCAAGGCTGTTAGCCTACATATAGATTGCATTTCACGTTTTGTTACGGATTCTTCAGGTGTTTAAATGTAATTTCATGGTTACTGTGGTATTTTACTGTAAAGGTAGCCTGGTATTCGTGGCAGCTAACCAAACTCGTGGGCACAGCCAGTTTTTAAATAGGACTGATGTAGAAAATTTCATTGACGTTTCCTTAGTCAAGTGCAGAAAGTGGTTCGTGACGCCTTGTCGACAGATGTCTTGTGTGGACGCAGGTACGTGTCAACTACTCGTCACGGTAAGCGTTTAAATTTTAAATACAGAATGTTTGCATTTAACCACTGCTTTACATCACTCAGTATGTAGGGACGGGAACTTTTAGTGAAAATATTTTTGCCCCACTTTGTTTTAGTGCCTCTGGTGCACACCTGCAGCTCAACTACATGTCTATTGGCGGAATGTTTTTATGCAGAGTCGTTATTCATTAGACTGTGCCAATCAGTACATGGATAACTGCGTCACATCACGTCTATGATTTGCGGGTTTAACCTCAAGACGCTGGGTGTTGCGGCATCCAATCACTGCCAACAAAGCACAGATGCAGGTGGGCATGTAAGGCACTGAAACAAAGTGCTGCAAAAATCTTTTCGCGAAATTTCCTGTCTCTAGGTATTAGTATAGTTAGAGATTATGCTTTGTCGCATGAAAAATTGTCTGTTTGCTGGGTATCAAAGTACGTTCAGCTTATCGAAAGATTGCTGGCTTTCGCTTGTACTTGGAGATGTTACCCTATTTGACTGAGCCAATAAAAATCCCGCTATTGTAATCATTGACGCCTGTTATAGGTAGAGGCAGGAAATTTCGCGAATAGATTTCTGCACCACTTTGCTCTGCTATGTGGCCAGTGATTGGATGTTTTAACTCCCAGCGTGTGGAGGTTAAACCCGCAAATCACAGACATGATGTGTGGCAATTATTCGTATACTGATTGGCACAGTAAAATGAATAATAACTCTGCACAAAACACTCTGTCAATAGAGATGAAGTTGAGCTAGAGACCTGAAATATTCGCGTCTTCTTTTAGGTGCAAGTTATAATTCCAGCAACTATATGCCTTTATCACGTTCACAATTGGCAGTTGACTTACTCGACACTTCCTGGAAGTAGCTGAACCAATGATAAAACTGTAACTGAACACAGGCTTATTTGACTGCGTCAGCGAGCAGCTAATAAACACCTGATATCATATTGAATACACAAAATAATCTTGGAGGCTAGCCTACAGGTCAGTGAACCAGCGAATTTTTCAGGTCTCTAAGTTGAACTGCAGGTGTGCACGTAAGGCACTGAAACAAAGTGGGGCAAAAATATTTTCACCAAAAATTCCCGTCCCTAGTTGTAGGTCTGCAGACAGCTATGTTGTGTCAGACATGCATCACCTAATCGTACATGCTGCAAGAAACTACAGCGTTTTCAAAGGTATGTTGGCGCAAAAAATTATCGCGATGTACCATCATCTGTATATATAAGACTTAACTAGAAACCCGGACAATTTTCGGATTCGACTCCACAGTACTGTATACACTCCGTCATCAGTTACTACATTGGTTGCTGCTCCAGTTACGGTCCAATGGACGCCTAGATGCACACGCCCTTTGCTGTCACAGCCCACTGTAGGAAACAACATTTGATGCCAGTTGTGTTTATAGGATTACAATGTGCAAGTTGGCACCTCTGCTTGGCGGTTAACATACAGATACACCAAGTGAAGAGTTATTGATTGTGGACAGCAGTGTGGATATACGAACAATGGTGATAATTGTAATATGTATCTGAGTTATTGAAGACAATAAATATAACAATGTCGTAGAGATCCGCCTAGTTGAATTAAACATGTTAGCCAGCAAAATCATAATTGGAGTTAACGAAGACATATTATAACGTGTGATAAAAAGCTAATGAAATTTATTTTGTTAATTCCACATACTTCAAAAAATGTTAATTCAAAAGGTACTGTTTTTTATAAACTAAATCAACCAAATTGATTTTTATCTTAAAAATATACTGACAACATTTTTATAGCCTGATGTAAGAATAGATTCAGTGTATGATATACAACCATCGTTATGTAGCTACAATAAATCTTTCCACAGCTAAATGTCTACGTTGTATACATACCAGGAATTAAAAGTGTTAAGAGTACCATACAAAATCTGTATTTAAATCTTCTATTTATATAATAATGATGACAATATAATAATAACGTAATAATAATAATAATAATAAGTGCACCTTCTATTTAGGCACTTACTATTCTTAAACCCCTGTAGCCCTGCACATCACAATTTTTGCGACGTGTCTAAGTTATTTATCATTATTTTATTACATGCTTAACAAATGGACTCACATTAAAACTTAAACAATTGCACAAATTAGCTAGGTGGACTACAGTTGTAAATAAACAAATGAACTCAAAATATTTGTGAACGTATATTAAGCTTAAAGTAAGCCTAAATGAACCGCAAACATGAATATTTTTAAGATCATAACAGCCTTAAAAATTTTCTTAGGTGAACATACTACTATGCTTACAAAGCTGAGTAATATGCGACGCGCTCTTTATTTATTAATACGGGTGTTTGATTGGATAATTGTTCAATTAGTTAAAAGCTCTGGATATTCAGGTACTGTAATAAAAATCTGGTAAGTCCTTTTCACGGGTAGTACGTCGTTGTTGTCCTCTCTTGACGGACCGTTACTGCGGCAGAATTATCGGTACTACCTGCTATATTAACTTCCGCGTCTTACAATGTCTCTCCAAATAACACTTCTAGGCGTCTCGACCTGACGTACCTCGTGACTCGGCGATATCTTACTTAAAGGCGTCCGACGCCCAAAACAACGACGACGATGATGGCACTCCGACCCGCAATATTGCGTGGCTCGACGAAATCTTAATATCCTAATATAACGGCGTATCGACGACAATGGCACTCTGGCTCATCGTCCTTCGTGGCTCTCTAGCGTCCCGACGCCTAACTTCGACGCTCGGCGGCAGCACCCCGGTACTCCGTCTTTCGTAGCTCGCCGACGTCTGTCTCTAAACCGTTACCGCCGCCTCGCTTGGCTTCTGTTTCGCGCCAAAAATCCCCTTTGCTTTGCCCGTAAGCTTCAATTCGATTTCGGTGAATCAGAAGCCAGCATTCAACCGATGGCCCCGTCCCTCGAGGACAACAATTCTCCGCTAGAGCCGTATTTATTGAATAAGTACTTCTTCGCTCTTGGCTATCTACATACAGTTACACAAAATGGTTGCTTGCTCGTTGACATTTCTGATCTCTTAATTAATGAATAACTATATTAAAATTAATTCTTACAAAGTATTGGCTGGCTCCACTCCTGTCCAGCTGTTAGGAGGGGGGGGGGGG
>PNEQ01024928.1:0-14916 GCA_003012365.1 Medauroidea extradentata | reverse complement strand
ACGACAGAAACACGCAACTTAGAACCACGTATTACAGAACAATGTACGTTAGAAACGTTATGCAGCAGAAATTCACAGTTTAGAACGATTACACAACAGAATCAGAGATGTTAGAACTGGTATACTATAGAAACACGTGCTTTAGAACAGTCGTATAATAGAAACACACATCTAAGAACTGTCATACTTTAGAAACACAAAATATAGAACTGGCATTGCTTAGAACATTCTGTCTTCTGTGTTTCTGTGGTATGTGTTTCTACCGTGTGTGTTTCTAACATCAGACAGCACCCCGTGTACCGCTACCAAGGCATTGTGGACTAAGAGCTCTCGCCTCCCACCAAAGCGATCCGGGTTAGACTTCCGGCGGGGTCGGTCCCCGGATTTTTGCAAGTGGAAATCATGCCTCTGGTGGACGGGTTTTCTCGGGGATCTCCCGCTTCCTCGCCCCTCACATTCCGACGCTGCTTTATATTCACATCATGTCACCCCTCACCAGCTCTAAAGACCTAGACGTTAAGTGTTGACCAAAATATCTTCACTTCACCTAGACATTGTGATGTTCCGATAACACGTAAGTCGAACATGTATTAAAATATTTAAATTTCACTGCACTCAAAATTGACGCCTGAGGCCAAATGAAGTAATTATATGATATTATTATCTAATATTACACCGTTAGGACATTACTTCTTTACTGCAAACAGCCTTTAACAATTCGTTCTTTCATATTTGAGTTGAGGGAATCTTGCACGAGTGTGCACTTTCCTTCAGCTCGCAGTTGCGAATAGGACAGAAGACAGAACGTGTAGGAGGAAAGGAGTTGTTTGTGAAAGGAAAGGAATGATGGAGGGAGGAGGAAGCTGTCTTCTCGAGAGGTTCATTCATGCTCGCACCGTCACAGTATCTACGACAACGAGCGAAGCGAGGAATATCACGTCTCCAAGGTCAGCCATAGAGCATCGCCCGTCTATTTCTATCTCTTCTCTGTGAGCCCACCCACACACATACCTCCCCTACTTCATCCCAGTTCCCCTCCTTCCTCTCCCAAACACAAACAAGGGCGTCATTTCAGGTTTTCCTTGGGGGGGGGGGCAAGATTTTTTTTTTCGGCGGCAGTGACCTTGTTGCATCTTTTTTATTAGTTAAGCATGTATAAATTAGAAACTTTAATAATAAAACGTCAGTTTTATGTGTTTAAGTAAGCATTATTTAAATAACAAAATACAAAATTAAATTTTATACACTTAAAATTCTAAATCCAAGGGATGGGGGGGGGGGTAATTTGCCTCCCCCTGCCTCCCCTAAATGACGCCCCTGAACACAAACTTCCTCCTGGCAACTGCGAAAGAATGCGCGGCGAGGCGCATAAACCAATCCGAAAATTCAGAAATTCACCAATGTACCCCGGACGTTCGTAAACGATTGTTTTCCTCTCAACCGGAAGGTTGAAACGATGTATTACACCGGTTCAACCGACCTGAACATCCGGCGACTCTGGTGGATGTGCACCGGAACTTACACCGGTGAATTTTCGAACACAATCACCCAAAAAAAAGTTTTAAGTAACTTACATGACTGGAATGTAAGTCCAGGAAAGTAAACTTATAATTGTTTGCATGGCAACTTGTATTTTAAAATATGAACTTTCTGGAGAAATAAATTATTTATACAATATTGTAAATTTTAGTTATAAACCATAATTAAGGTTACATATGTTACCAAAATAATCAGTTGAAATTTCTACCACGACAATGTTAAATAACATGAGTAGACTCATTCAATTTAATTCGTAACGGAAAATTTATATACATAAAAAATGTCAGCCTGATGTTTGGTAACGGCCTCAACAGGTGTATATCAGTGTATCAACCACTGATGAGTCCACTGGTGTATTTCCGAAAACGTGGAATACCAAATGCAATACAATTGAGGTGGGGCGGTTGTACAACACTCGCCTCGCGTTCAGAAAGTCCCGGGTTCGAGCCACAGCTCCAGATATCCTATTTTCAGTTTTCCAGGGTTTTCCTAAATCACTCCAGTTCATGGGCGTATACCTAGGAATTGCTTTCGAAGGCGGTTTTGAACTCTCATCTCGCATTAATGTTTAAACGTCATCCGTGTTTGACGTCCCTAAATGTAATATTAATATATTTTATTCACAATTTGGTTGGTTTTGTAGTATATCCTACCTTTTGTAATGTAAAATATAACCCCTAGATAAGGAAATCCAACATTTTGGAGGGGGTTTGAACCCCCAAAACCAACCCTCTGGTTACGCCCATGCTCCGGTTTCTTAAACAGACCCTGGCTACCCTTCCTACCTCCTTACCACCTTCCCCGTGCAATGTGATGTTAGAGGGAACATAGATATATAACAAAAAATAAATAAAATTAATGTAAAACTGGAGACTTATCGAAGGTAAGAATGCATGTGCGGACGATAAAATTGTGTGGTTTCGCTCATGGATAAACATGTGCATAGACACGAGAATTTCAGGAATTTATTCCAGAACGATCCAGGATTCTAGCGAATGTATAATTCCGCTACGTTTAATATAGAATCACGCTTATTAGACACACACACACACACACACACACTCTCTCTCTCTCTCTCTCTCTCTCTCTCTTTCTCTTGATAATCCAGAGACAAAAACCGAAACACGAGTTCGTCGAGAAAAGATTTATGCTCAATTTAATTTCAATGCCTTACGTGCATATCGGAAACTTTACTTCACGGTTATCAGCAGCGTCTCTTTGTTCAGACACATTCTCTTAGTATACAGCACCAATCAGGATAAGATTATTATGACGTCTGTGATTTGCCAGTAGAAACCAGAGACAACTGAGAGTTATCGTATCCAACCACTGACCACGAAGCCATGTTGCCGGTATGCACATAAGCATAGCCATCTTTAGGAGAAGGCCGCGGCCATAAATCTGGCAACACTGTCAAGAAGTGTCATTTTAACACTTTCTTCAGCTCTCCAACTGCAATGGCTGTCCCTGATTTGTTATTTTGTCTACACGCCGACGAATCAGGGAAAGCCGCTGTCGTTAGAGAGCTTAAGAAAGTGTTAAAATGACCCTTCTTGGCAGTGTTGCCAGATTTATGGCCGCGGTCTTCTACTAAAGATAAATAAGGCACTAAATCCAAATAGTGTAAAAAATTTTTTTCGACAACAAAATCGTGACTATAGTTTTAAACCTACAAAATCTTACGGCAGTTAATTGATTCAATTTATTTTGTTTCTATATTCCGCATGTAACGGCTCTTAAAAGCTATTCGTGTAGGCCTACACGTGTCGCTTAGCACGAAAAAATATTTTTGAAGGAAAAAAACACGTATAAATTTCGCTCTGTACCGCTTGGCGAACTGGGATATTGTGTCTCTGTAAATGCTCTCTTTTTATTCTCTGCACGGAAATTTGGACGTAAAAACAGACCTCGTATAAGGCGCCACATTACCGGAAATAAATCTCAGCGAGAAGGAGCTTTTAAAAATATGCCGACCCTGGTGGCGAGTGTGTGTGGAGGGAGGGGAGCAACAGAGCATTCTGCCAAAAAGCGGCAGGCATTTGCATTTTATTAGGAAAGGGTGTCGCGATATGGCGGCAATTTGAGAGGGCCGCGTTTGCGACGAGAAGCTTTACGTCTGTGCGGAATACGGCGAGGCAAGGAACAGCTGAGACATCGCGTACAATTTCTCCAGACAACTTGGTGTGTGTGCGTGTGAGATAGATTGCTGTGCCGTGGCAGGGTATCGGGGAGTGATTTGGGGGGGGGGGGGTTAGAAGCAAGAAGACACTGCACATATGGTGGTCGCTTTATCACCTCGACTGTACTGTATCCAGCCCAAGATTGCAGCAGCAATAAACACTGTCACAGATGAGCTCTTGACCATTGGTTGGCTGGTTAGTTAAGGATGTTCCAATGTGGAAAAATCATAATTTTATATTTGTATAAAATAGGGTTAGATTCGTAGACACTATTTGAGAGTACATTTTCCTCTTACGAAAAAATTTTAGCTCAGCCAGTTTTTCCATAATGTCTAGAGACATGCAAAATTCGCGTTATTTTCTGACAACTGACTAGACTCCAAGTGACTATAGGCTCTTTCGACGTCTCCCGCTGGCCGATATTGTCGTGACTTGCCGCGGAGAAATCTTACACTGTAAAGAGGCCAATCTCTGTAAAGACGAAACACACGTCAATGACAACACATAAACGTTCGTGGCCAATTGAATCGTATATTACGCTCTGTTATGTATAGGAAAGTGAAGTTTAGTCTGCTACTAAATGATAACGCGAATTTTGCATGTCTCTAATAATGTCAGTCCAAAATAAATTTGTATTTTTTTACTTTACGCAAAACTTGAAAACCAGTAAACATAATGAAATGGAAAAAATCACATCAAAACTACATGCCACAGTGTACAGCTTGAAGCATATAGAAACCCTTTACAAAAACACTTTGTATTTTTAAAAAAAGTTTTAAAAGTAATAAAAAAGTATCAAATTTTAGAAAAAATTTTTAAACATAAAAATTTTTTTGTAAAGGGATATGTTTCAAGCTGTACACTGTGGCATGTAGTTTTGATGTGATTTTTTCCATTTCGTTATATTTACTGGTTTGCAAGTTTTTCTTGAAGTAAAAATATGCAAATTTTGACTTTGAACTGACATTATGGAAAAAACTGGCTGAGCTAAATTTTTTTCGTAAGAGGAAATTGTACTCTCGAGTAATGTCTACATTTTAACATGGTCAGAGCGTAAAATATATTACGTATATAATTTGTGGCATCGTAGGCATATGTATGGTAGTTTTAAAACCGTCAAACGTAATTAATCAACATTATACTCTGGGTGTTTCTACGGGATAGATTAATGTATATGTTTCATCAATATTAACTTTTAAAAAGCGGTAGAGTCTTACTCTGTGCCATAACGTTGCTAGAATTTCAATAGTTAAACTCACATATTCGTATATTTTATTCCTCAAAAAGTAATACATTTAAGTTGAGCTGTTTCCGCCCTTAACTAAGTTTAACACTTTTCACTTAAACACTGTTTAGAAATGTTTCCGTGACTTCAGAAAAATCAGCGCTATAAATCAACTGTAAACACGACGTGTGAAAATCCGGGAAAATATGTTATGCCAAAATATATACGAAATTCTGAATCATGTTGCACCGTATACAAATAAACGAAGATTATTTGACCCAGGTAAACTATTTGTAGAACAACTAAAAAAAAAAGTTCCGAATCAGCGTACGAGAATTTTTATTTGCATGTGTGTCATGTGTACGGTCAAGCTAAACGCACGTCGCAGCCCTGATGAAAGCTAAGATAGGGATTTGAAAGTTAAGTCATTAGTGTATCTCGAAAGTTTTTTGTGCCAACCTATCCTTGAAAATACTGTAGTAGCTTTTGACATGTGTGATTGGATGATGTACGTCTGACATAACGTAGCTGTCTGAAAACCATTATAGGCATCAAATATTACAATATCGGGATTCTTATTGACTCAGTCAAATAGGGCAACAGCTCCACACAAAAGCAAAATCCAGTAATATTTGCATAAGCTGAATGAATGTACGGTGAAACACAACAAACAGTCAAGTTTTCCCGCGATAAACCATCACCTCTAGTTGTTAGGTAGGCTCATTCACGTTTCACGATACTTTTGTCTGACAAAACATAACTATATCCTGCATTGAGAAGTGAAACAAAATTGCTACAGGAATAAACACGTAGGAAAAATATAAATGTGTGTTCATCAGTGCTTTTTGGCCACGAAAATACTTAATTATTGACAGTTTTCATGATATTGAAAAACAGTCTTAAAAGGGCTTCTATAGCAATTTGGACCGTACAAGGATGCACAAAAATGCCACTGGTGTGATATATATATATATATATATGTGTGTGTGTGTGTGTGTGTGTGTGTGTGTGTGTGTGTGTAAGTCGCGTAAAGTAATTTTGACAAAAACGTTTAACGGCTTTTACACATAAAATACACCGCCCGATTTTTAGTACTTGTATTTCCCTTCGAAAATTCAGTAAAATAGGTGTAATAATTGTAACAGAACTTTCTTTTAAAGCATGTTTAATGTGAATGAAGACTGAAAAAAAAAGCACCTCTTAATAAAAGTTACATAAACCATCATCATTATATATATATATATATATATATATATATATATATATATATATATATATATATATATATGTGTGTGTGTGTGTGTGTGTGTGTGTGTGTGTTTTGCACGTGGTTAGCCATCTCTGCTCAGGGAAAGGGAGGTAGGTAGAACCTAAGTCCTACGAAATAAAAAAACTGCGCTCTTAAGGCGATATTATTATTGACGCCCGTACCATTGTCGCCATACAGCTGTGGCAAAGTTAAGGCATGTATGTAGCCTTCGCTTACACTTAACCATTCTTATTACAAATGTATGAAAAACAACTTTAACGTTAAACTGACAAAAAATAATAACTGCGGCAATAAAAACTATAGAACGCTTAGATAATTATTAAAAAGAATTAAGTAGCCAATAAATATATAAAATTTAAGAAATAATGGAATGTACACAACACTGACGGCAACATATAACTTACCCAATGTTGTAAAAAAAAAACAGCGGATGAACAAAAGAAAACCTGAGGCGAGTATTTTCTGCAGCAGTAACATGGCAACACTGCAAGCGATGTGTCATGCACATTCTATGCGGGCTCAATTGGCAGCAGGCTAGCCACTCCGGCGACGTAAACACGCTCAAGGTCAACCTCGCCAGCCGCTACAACAAGCGGATACAACGTCGGCCATTATGTAACACTACGCCATCGCCCGAGGCTGGCACAGTCGTAAAACTGCTCTACTCTTCCTCTGGACAGTGCGAGGGCCGTGCCAACACGAGAATTGTGGTGCCATGTACCGTAATTATTGTGCTGGCACGAGAATTATGGTGTAATGTACCGTAACTACCTTATTGCAGAAAAAAACTAATAGGAACATGAGAGTTTCGTGGGTTAATTATACATCAAGATAGAATCCAACTTAATTCAAATTCTTGTATTGTTTTCCAGTTGCATTACATTTTATCAATCACTGTCAGAAGAACTGTGGATCAATAACAAGCCTGCAAGGGACCCAGGATAGAATCTGGTGCTATATGTGGTTCGCTATAAACTGAGTACTTTTGAAGATCATATATAATTGAAAAATTAATATTTATTGTGACATCACCTGTGGACTTTTAACTACGGTACAATCTATACATACACTTTGACTGTCACACATATGTTGCTTTGTTTAAACGAAAAAGTGGCAGGAAACTATAAAGTATGTGAATAGAGACAAGTAACTAGAGTTTTAAAAGTGCTCCCTTTATCCTGAACCCTGTATCAAATTCCGGATCAAACTGGTTAGTCAAGGGGGCAGCAGCCCACTGACATTTTCTTACTATAACGTTTTAACATTGTTAAAATACCTTCAAATCTATTTCACAACTTTCATTCGAACCGTCCAACTTAAAACATTGCTAACCGACATGTCTGTAGTTTTAGCATTATTAATAATATTCGCCTATAAATTTATCCAGATGGGTTATACTTACTCGTGTGTTATTTTAACAGATGCACAAAGCTTTATATGTAGTGCGTAATCGAAAAGATTGTACATTAATTTGATTTCCAGGAAATTTTCACAACTTTAAACCGCTCTCTACAGCAAATTTCATTTAAGCAGCTACGATGTTCTTAGTAGGAAGTGTCGAATATTCGCTTTACGTAATAACTTAAAAAACGGCGAACATATATTTTAATTTTATACTAATGTTAGGCTAATTACGTCTTAAATTATTGGTCAGATGTTATGTATTTATGAGTTTAACGTAAGGCTATGTATTTTTCCATATAACCATAATTATATATTTCGAATACGTTTTTACAAACAACCACAATAAGAAAATAGACAGTAATTCAAACATGGCGTGTGATGCCCAACTTTTATCTCACAGTAGTACACACACAAACACACACACGTGTGTGTGTTTGTTTAATTGAAATTACATTCGTATTAAATGTAACATAACTGTTGCGTACATTCAAATTTTGGCTATCGTTAACACAGTGATTGAGAAACTCAATTTTCAAACATAAGAAAAATTGAAGTAGATGTTTATATAATACAAATTGCATATATACTTAAGAGGGCGTTATAGTCTAGGCTGCATAATTCAACGCTAAAAGCATTAATCTATAACTGTGGGTTTCTTGAAGCCAATTTGCGAAAATTAAACAATAGCAATTCTAGACAATAATTTTAGCCAACGTTATAAACAGAATTGTTTCCAGTGTTACGAACTTCTGATGCACAATCTGACGCCGGAACCTCGTGCATTTAACTGCGGCGCAAGAGATCGCGCGTAACGAATGAGTAATTTTGGATAAATATTTACTTATAAAGTTGGCAAATACCATTATCTAGGATTGTCATTGAGTATTTGATTCATATTGGCTTCGAAAAAAGCGTAGAAATAAATTTATGTTTTCAGCGTTTATTTATCTTTCACGCACTCTTAAATCCTGGAATTCGATTAAGTGTTTGTATGCAATCTGTGTTCAAATTTGTATCGAACAAGGCCTGTACCAGATAGCAGCTACGTGTGTGTGATAAGTTGCATAACAGCAGGCGCATTGTACTTGAACACTGCGATGTACTCCTACATCTATGCAACTTGTTCCACACACACATGCTCCTGTAGTTCCTGCTGTTCTCAACGTGTCGTATGATTCAACTCTGAACACAATTAAGAGCTCGGCCTACCTGCGCGTTAGAAGCTGAGAAGTGACGAAGACATAAGGGTGACCTTGAAGCGCGCATCTAATGACGCATCGGCCCAACAAGCAAAGCGCTGAACTATACTCTGTCCACTCTAAGGTTGCAGCAGAAATAAAAATTGCTAACGAAATAAATCAAAGCAATTTAATTATATCTTGATTATTGTGGCTGTGCCGTAACACAGTTACCATGTATTTTTTTCAATATTTTAATTAAATTTTATGCTGTTCAAAATTGTTATTGTCATTCACTTGAATGAATTAGCTGCAACCTTACAACGGATGTACTATAGCGTGCAAGAGTCCCGCACATCCAGTCTTACTATGGGACTTCAAGAAGTGACCATATAGTTTTTATTGTTGGAAAACTTATAGTAAAGTTCAGTGTCAGGGGCGTCATTTAGGGGGGCAGGGGGGAGCAAATGCCCCCCCTCCCAGATTTAGAATTTTATATGTATAAAATATATTTTATACATTTTGTTATTTGAACAATGCTAACTTAATGGACGACTTGAAAAGAGGCGGAGCTTCAGTCAGTCCATGGATACCGCAGCCGAACATAACCTTCATTTAGCTGTTTGGCGTCACATGTCCCGGATGATATGTACGTCAAGAAAATTGATTATTTGTTTGGAATTTGCCGCTTTTTCAGGTAAACATTAATCTTATGTACTTGCGTATCTTAACCAAGAAATTGGAACTAATATTTTTTACCCTTGCGTGCAAATCTATGAATGCGCTTTATTTTTGCTTTCTGCAGTTACCAACTAACAAATCAGCATGTTTGTAAACAAGCTTTGTTTCCCACAGTACTTTTCCCCTGCGGTGACGTCAGGGGACATGTACTTCAAGTCGTCCATTAAGCACATAGAACTGAAGTTTTATTATTAAAGTTTCTAATTTATTCATTGTTAATTAATAAAAAATATGCAACAAGGTCACTGTCACCGAAAAAAAATCTTCCCTTCCCCCCAGAAAACCTGAAATGACGCCATTGTTCAGTGTACATTTTCACATACATCCGGTAAGCAGTTTTTGAAGTGCGACCGTCTGGATGACGATTGTCAGCCACGTTGGAGGACTTAGAAATTGTTCACAAAAACTTACAAAAAAAAAAGACATAATTATGAGTTCCTAGTTCACTTATCATACGTCTATAGAAGGTAAGCCAAATATCTATGTTTCCATTGTGGTAGGCCTACTTTAGGGATTTTCGGTCGTGAAACAAAAAAAAAAAAAACAGGGAAAACCAATAAATCAACACGTATCAGGGAGACTGATTTAAAAATTAAGGCGGTTATACAGTGAAAACTTCAACATTTGAATACGTATTTGTCTTTACGATAGCATTCAATACATGGCTACTTATGGACTCGCACACAGTGGCGTCAGCAAAGATCAAGTCAAGCAGCATTGACTTTACAATTTCGATAACCTGAAAACTTAAAGTTAAAGTTAAGAGAGAGCAGAGAATCAAAAGACATTATAGTTTTATAGAAGAGTTTCTACTTTTCAGTACTGGGGTTTCGTGAAAAATTAACTGTACGTGTCTTAAACTCACTCTGAAAACCTTGTATTTAGCGTTCGTATAGTATTCGTCAGTGAACCGCAAGTTTTGTCATTGTTTTTAACAAACCTATTATTAAATACGGCAAATGTTTTGTTAATTCGGGTTTATTTCTAGAATATTTACGTATTATGCTTACAATGCAAATACGTGATTATTGGATACACAGCATTTCTGTTTTTGAAAATTATTCTCAGTATAATGTTTTTTCAGCTGTCGTTACATTAACTTCACGCTTTTATTGTACACTGACTAAGTACTTAAAGTAATGGGAACGTCAAGTGAAACTCTATAAGTAGTGAATTATGTACAGGCCTTAAATAGGTTGGCAGGCGTGGCAGGTGTGTGCAGCAGACAGGAGCGGACGTGCGGGCATGTGGGTCGCGGTGACCTTGAAGAGGCGCATGAAGGTCACGTGAGGGGCCGGCCATTGTTTTGGCTGTGCACCAGCCGGCCGCATGGAATCTCGCTCCGTGGAAACTCCAATCAATACACGTGACCTACACCCGATATCTCGACACTCACCTCCTTTCCGACAATAAGCTATCACAGTTCAAGGTCACATGAGACGGGGCATTTGTGTGTGTGAGACAGGAGCGGTAAGGTTGCCACTAACTGACGTATGTAATGTATTATCGCCTCTCCGTGCAAGCCACTCAGCTGTCGTGTAGTGCTACACTATTATCCTTTTTCCTAAGAAACTTCAAGCGGTGACCACATTATTTTATTTACGGGCAACATATTTCAAAGTCCAATGCCTGTCGCTATAGTTGTATTTTTCGAGTCTGGTTGTAAACTTTCCAGATACGGCAGTCTGTAAAAACAATTTTTTCCCGTTTTGAGAGGTCCGTAAATGACGTTTCTGATAAACGCGCCAAATTTTCAGAACTATAGCGACATAGTTTGAAGTGTGTGTTCTTTTCGAAGATATACTAATATAATGCACGTTAAATAGTTTCCTAAAATAATAATAATAATAGTAGCCGTAAATAGCTGCAACGAATTTGAGGCGCCCCTTAAAAAGTGGGTAAATGTCACAATTAACTACCACTGGACTAACTTGTTTATTTATTTTTATTATTATATTCGTACCGTGGAGCCACTAACAGTCGTCATGACCATGTCAAAATGTTAAATATATAAACCACTAGTAAAATTGATACATTGTTAACTTAAATTATATAATTTGGAAACATGAAATCAAAATTGACACTTATAAAAACAAATTTTTCAAAAACACATCAGATAAAAATGTTTACATATCAACACACCTTAAAACATACATATGTCTTGTTACAATGTATTACAATTTATGTAGTGTACACGTATATAATTAATGGTTCATTAAAATAAAACGTTAAAATACTCTTCCAAAATGATCAAGTGCATTATCAATTACGACTTGATTTTAAGTTTAAATTATAATATTTTGGTAGACTTATATTGATAGTATAGTTATAAAAACCTTTTTTATTCAGAGAAAAGGAGGCTTAATGTATGTTGTGAACAGTCGTGTTTTTTTTCGAAATTATATATGCTGTATAAACTAAAATCTGGAACGAAAAACCGTTCTACGTAGGATTTATTACAAAAAACTGAGATGGATGAGATTTTTTCAAAAACTAATATTCGCTCATACTATTTTCGTGAATCCTTAATTTTAAAACAACATTTTCGATACTAAGTAAAGTTTAAAAAAATAAATAAATAAAATTGAAATTTTCGTACATCAGCATTCCTCCAGACAATTAACATACAACAATTTTCGTTTCAAATATTTATCTTCAAAATGAACAGAGTAATATTTATAGACTTATTCCTCACATATTTATTGTAAACCAAATAGGTAATGTCTTTTCTAGCACGTTATATAATTACAACACATTTTTGACAACCGTGCATTATACTCAGTTGATTAATGCTAGGCAAAATTTCGATATTATCCACAAAATATTGACTTTAAAATAAAATAGAAAAGTTCATTCTGGTGTTGTGTTATGAAAGGGTTGAAAAGTCTTGACATTCTACCATAATTGTGGTATGCGGAGTACTATTGATTCTAAGTTATAAGTCACACACGTGCGATGTTTCTGTTACAATTACAATAAGTTGCAACCTACGAGGCGAATGTTTTTCTCTTATCCCTAGAGACTGGGAACAGTAGTTAGCAAATTCTTTAGAGCGAATGCGAAAGACCCGGGATTGGCGTGGTTATGTTTGGCCTCGTCGTTAAATTTAATCTACTATTTACCAGACAATTTAACTTCGAGGAACTATTAAGGATTAGACGAATAACAAGATGTGTATTTTTTTTTTTACAAAAGAAGAGGGGAAAACAGCTCGGATGATAATAACACTACGTCATCGTGGTAAACAAACTGAACACGAGCCATATATTTTGGAGAAGAACGGGAGTTACATGTGGAAACACAGACAACAGCTGTAAATACTGCCCGCGGAGAAATTCCGTTATTAGATCCGTACTTCATCCAGAATTTACAGCCCCGCGCGGACCGGAACTCGAAATCACGCGCCATTTTGTCGCGAAAACGATGCCATCGAGGGCTGCTTGGGATGCAAAGCACCGTCTGAGATCGGCGCGGAATGATATATTTGCGACCGACAACTTTTGTCTCGGGCGAAACGCCGTCGATTCACAACGGGGAACTGTTTGACGACAAACTGTCCCTGCTTGGGCCACTCTCAAAACTCACCCCCTACACTCCCTTTCTCAACCACCCCCAAAGACACACGATCTTGTTGTCGCACAAGGCACGCGGCGAGTTTGTCTTTGCTCAAAACACTCGCGATACGGAAACACGAAGCGAAAACTCCCATTTGACGTCAACCCTAAATACTCTCCTTACTTTATGTCGGGGAGGTCCCAGACGTATTTTCCCCCCTCGAGCAGCAATTCCAGACGACCTTAACGACCTGGCCGGTGGACACGCACGACACAATAAACAACTGAACTTCTTGTCGCAAGGGAAACTTTCCAGCGAGGAGTGTATTTTATTTTGTTCTTCCTCGCCGCCTGGCCAAGATGTTTAATTCAGTCGTCGAGGACAACAGAAGGGGGAGATGATAGTAGATAGTTTGCCGACGATAGTGTCCGCCGCGCGTAACAAGCTCGACACACCGGAGTTACGAGTGTTGCAGTGAGCGGCTGTAAGGTCGACAATAGCGCGCGACTGTACATCTCCGGAGCCCTTAACAGCGTTCAAGTTAGGAAAGACCGTAATTTTATACTTGTATGAAATATGGATAGTTTTATAGGCGTTACTAGGGAATATATTTTCCTCTTACAATAAAAATAGGTCAGCCAGTTTTCCCATAATGGCATTTCAGAGTAAAAATGTACACACACAAAGGAAAATAAAATTTGGTACGTGCGTGATGTATGCGTGTGTGTATTGTTATATCCTCTCTCTTTCAGTGTTGTGTGGGAATCTATTATTATTGATTAAAACGCCATGTCCTTTGATACTTCGGAAACTCCGACTTGTTCCGTCAGTCCCACGAGAGATGATACGCTGTATTGATTATCGTGTTAAATCTTTTAATCGCGGCTTCCCGCGAATTGACCCGCAAGACGCGTTCACCCTTTGTGAATATTGCAGCAGAAGTCTGTTTTCTCCGCGGCTTCCCACAAACGTCCGCGGTGGCTCCAAGCGATGTCCGCCCTTCACGGAGGTCGCCACCAGAGCCACCTTCGCGCCTACGTGGCGAACTCTCCTAGGACCGCCCCCATCTTAACTTTCAACCAATCGCGTCTCTCGTGGGTGACGACGACAACAAACCCTGACATTCCTCCGTATCAATTTATTGCATCTTTTTTAAATTCACAACAATAACATTAATATCTGTTTGAACTTATTTACAAAATATAATAAAATTCAGATGAATTATTATAAAGTTAATATTAAATTGCATAGCAGGGGGTTGGGTGTAGCCACGCATCTCGGTGTCCTTATTTTTAGCATCCAAGAGGCGCGTCCTTCGTCGGCTCAAGGCTGCTCGTTCGCTTTCACCCCATGTTTTCCTAACTTTCCCTCCCCTGCTGTGTTAAGCGTCAATCTGCCGTGACACAATGCCACGATCCTCTGGTCACACTGCGCCTCTCGCCAGTACTCAAAACTAAATTACACTTATTACTTTAATTAAAATTTTGCAATTGAGTCACATAAAACAAACAATTCTAACCATAATGAAATTTCAACTGGCTTTATACGACTATCCTAACCTAAATTACAGTATTTACAATATATATGTTGTTTATTTACATTTAAAGGCTATATGCCGGTTACAGTATTGTTACAAGTTTGAAGAACACAAACTTTATATGTGGGCAATTCCCATGAGTTCTTTGGGATAGAGGTCTATAATTACAAATAAAAGAGTTAAATTAAGTACTGGATTTAATAGCTCACAAAGCTATGAAATACACAAAACAGTAATCAACTATAACTCTCACAACACAATTAGTTATGCACACAATTACTCCTGTG